>JAJIBD010025831.1:0-146959 GCA_021461705.1 Cryptotis parvus | reverse complement strand
CTTTTAATTACTGTTTCAATTTCTTCAATGGTGATAGGCATACTCAGGTATTGCAGGTCTTCTTGTTTCAGCAGTGGGAGGTTATAGGACTTCAGGAATTTATCCATTTCTTCCAGATTCTCGTGTTTCATGGCATACAGGCTCTCAAAGTAATCTCTGATGATCTTTTGGATTTCTGTGGTTTCTGTTGTGATGTCACCATTTTTATTTCTGATTCTGTTTATTTGGGTTCTCTGTTACCCTGTCCTTACAAGTCTTGCCAATGGTTTGTCAATCTTGTTTATTTTTTCAAAAAACCAGCTCTTGGTTTCATTAATCTTTTGGATTGTGTTTTTTGGTTTCCAACTCATTGATTTCCTCTCTAAGTTTTATTATTTCCTTTCTTCTGCCTGGTTGGGCTCCTTTTGTTGGTCTTTTTCTAATGTCTTCAGCTGTGTATTTTTTTTTTTTATGTGGGCCCTTTCTTGTTTCCTGATGAATGCTTGCAGAGCTATAAACTTCCCTCTTAACATGGCTTTTGCCGTGTCCCACAAGTTCTTATAGTTGGTGTATTCATTTTCATTTGTTTCAGAAATCTTTGGATTTCCTATTTCATTTAGTCTATGACCCATTTGTTGTTCAGCAGTGAGCTGTTCAGTTTCCAGGTGTTTGGTTTTCTCCCTGTTTCTGTGTAAGTTTAACTTCCAATTTCAGTGCACCATGATCTGAAAAGATAGTTGACACAATTTTTATCTTTTTATTTTATTGAGGTATGCTTTGTGGCTCAGCATGTGGTCTATCTTGGAGAATGTTCCATGTGCACTAGAAAAAATGTGTGTTCAGCTTTTTGGCATGAAAAGCCCTATATATATCCACTAGCTCTCTTTCTTCCATTTCTTCCTTCAGGGCCAATATTTCCTTGGTGAGTTTCAGTCTTGTTGATCTATCCATTGTTGATAGAGCAGTGTTGAAGTTTCTAACTATTATTGTGCTACTGTTAATGTCTTCTTTGAGGTCTCTTAGTAGTTGTTTTATGTATTTTGCTGGCCCCTCGTTGGGAGCATATATGTTTAGTAGTGTAATTCCTTCCTGGTGTACATACCCCTTAATTATTAAGAAATGGCCTTTGTTGTACCTTCTAACCTTTTTCAGCCTGAAGTCTATATTATCTGATACTAGTATGGCCACATCAGCCTTTTTGGAGGAGTTGTTTGCGTGGAGAATGGTCTTCCAACCTTTGACTTTGAATCTGTGTTTGTTCTGATTATTCAAATGTGTTTCTTATAGGCAGCAGAATGTTGGGTTTAATTTTTTAATCCATTTTGTCACTCTGTGACTCTTA
Source organism: Cryptotis parvus (assembly GCA_021461705.1). Lineage (NCBI taxonomy): Eukaryota > Metazoa > Chordata > Mammalia > Eulipotyphla > Soricidae > Cryptotis > Cryptotis parvus. The sequence continues at coordinate 145,638 of JAJIBD010025831.1, read as the reverse complement.
ATTGGTGCTTTTAGACCATTGACATTGAGAGAGATTATCATCATCGATTTTGTGCCATCTTTCTGTTTGTGCTTGTTGTGCTTTTGGGTTTGGTCGTATTATAGTAGACCCTTCAATCCTTCTTTTAAAGTTGGTTTTGAGTCCATGAAGTTCCTGAGTTGTTGCTTATCCATGAAGTTGTTTATCTTTCCTTCATATCTGAATGTGAATCTGACTGGGTAAAGAATTCTTGGTGAGGCCTGCAGTTCATTGAGCCTTTTCACAAAATCCCACCATTGTTTTTAGGCTTGGAGTGTTTCATCAGAGAAGTCTGCTGTAAATCTTAGGGATGTTCCTTTGTTTGTGATTTTCTTTTTTTGATCTTGCTGCTTTCAGTATTCTAACTCTATCTACAGTTTTTGTCATTCTAATTAAGATTTGTCTTAGAGTATTCTTATTGGGGTTTCTTTTAGCTGGTATCCTACGGGCCTCCTGGATCTTGAGGCAAGCGTTCTTTAGATCCGGGAACTTCTCAGCAATTATGGCTTTTTCATCAGGGTTTTCTTCTTGCCCTTCTGGGACCCCAATGATCCGTATGTTATTTCTTCTGGCTTCATCAACTTTTTTTAATTTTAAGTTTTTTTCTTTCTTTTTTTGAAACACCGTGATTTACAAAGTAAAAAGGTTTTATAGTACTGTTGATAGCAAGATTCATACTTCAATACCACTCCCACCACCAGTGTGTTACCACCACCAAAGACCCCCTTTTCCCACCCACCCCCTAATCCGATGCCTGCTCCCTCAGCTGGCACTAACTACATAGACCGTTAAAGCACATACATGTCAATGTTATTGATGAATCCATTTTCTTCCCCTTTTGTTGGTTATGGGAGAATCTGGCCAAATTCTGTTCTTGAATTTACTTTCTGAGTTTCTAGAACATGGTTGGTTTCCACTAGTTTGATATACCGTGCTACATGGGGAGAGCCTGATGGCAGCTCTGCCCCATGTGTTTGAGTCTCTGCATCATGGCCAACAGCCTGGAGGCAGTTAACGTGGGCAGATCCACTAGACCTCCCGGATGGGATCAGAGGGGGGAAGAGGAACCCCAGTTCCATCTCCACAAAAAGCCCAATGATTTTCGCCACTGAGAACCGCATACCTGGACTTGAAATTGGTTGCTTTGTTGTGTGGGGCTCTGGTGAGCCAGGCTTGAAATCAGCTTCTCTCTTGGGTGGGCCCCTGATGAGCTGTGGAGTCGGGTGTTGAAAATGGCTGTGATTATGGTGAGCAAGTTTCCTCTGGCTGCTTCCGAGGCCCTACTGGCCTGGGCTCCTTATGGTCAGCTGAGCTAGGGGAGAACCACATGGCAGCTTTGCCCCATATGTCTGAGTCTCTGCATCATGGCTGACAGCCTAATTTTAAGTTTTAAATTAAAACAAGTTTCCTTTTAAATGTGATTTTTAAGAACTAATTGCTGTCTTCACTGTCATTTTACAGTTCTTATATATTGCTAATTATTGATTAATTTCACCTCATGTCATTAGATCACACTAGTAAAATTAAGGTAACATTAAAATATGTATGTCACTTTTGAAGCTCATTTAGCATATATAATATAACTGCTATTTTTTTTTTTTCCATTTTTGCTGTTTGGGCCACACTCCAGCAGTGCTCAGAGCATACTCCTAGCTCTGCGCTCAGGGGATCACTCCCTGGCAGGACTCTGGGGACCATATGTGGTGCCAGGATCTAACCCAGTTTGGATGATGTCAAGGGCAAGCGCCTTGCCAGCTGTACTATCACTACCTCCCTATAATTATTAGTCTTGAAGTCTTTTTTTTCTTTTGCTTTTTCAGTTTTGTCTTCAGGAGTTGAGGAGACAGTTCCCTGGTAGTCACAGAGTCAAACGACTAACTGGCATGAGATTTGAAGCCATGGAAAGGTACCGTAATCTTATATATTTACGACATCATTGTAATTGACATTATAATACAAAGAAATGCAATGCTGGAGCCCGTGTTTATGGCTTCCAGTAGTCCATAAAAATATGTTTTCTTCTGTCATTTTGGAAGTGTTTCTGATTTTCTTACTCTTTCTAAATAGGTATGATGATGCTATACAGCTCTATGACCGAATTTTACAAGAAGATCCTACTAACACTGTAAGTTAGCTGATTGTCTTGGAGAGTGTTCTAAGTTTTCTTTTTAAAAAGTGAATTAAGTAATTTTGGAAATAATGTAGAGATATATGTATGTCAGTTCTTTAAATTTTAAAAAAATTTTGATCAGAACTACATTGGGTGTGTTTTTAAATGAATTTTAGTAAAGTTTGACATAAGATAATCTTATTTAAATGGAGCGAGTTGAAATTTGGAAACAAAGACCTTTATATAAAAGCTCAGTGTTTTTGTAATAATTTGGAGAATATGGATGTCAAACTTGTATTATTTGAATTCTTCTATTTTAGCTCCACTTGTTTCAATTGTCTTCCTGTTTTTTGATTTGCTCAAGTGGGCACCAGTAACATCTCTATTCGTTAGGAATGAGGTCCATTATTGTTACTGTTTTTGGCATTCAAATACACCATGGGTAGTTTGCCAGGTTCTGCTGTAGCTCTGGGGTTCATCCCAGGGGGCCTGTTCTTTTACTTTTGTCAGACCATCAACCATCCAGGACCCACGGGAAGAGCCCTGAATGTAGATAAGCCTATCTATATTAACAGAAAATAAAGCTCATCTTAATAGAATTTATGATGTTTTGAGTTTGTTTTTTTCTCTTTAGATTTAAACCACCACATGCATGCAACATATTATTATGTATTGTGCTCTTTAAGATAAATGCTATATTTATTATAAATAAATGTAGTATTTATGCATTTATAAATTTATAAATGCATGTATTATTTAAATATAGCCATTACATGATATTTAATATGTTCATGCATGTTATAATAATGTTATATATGTATAATTGTAACTGTTAAATTTTCTTTATTTTTTATGTATCATCAACAGAATGAATTTTTTATTATTTTTTATTTTTTAAATTAATGTTTTATTATCTCACCGTGAGATATACAGTTGCAATATGTTCATGTTTGAGTTTCGGTCTTACATTGTTCCAGCACCCACCCGAGCCCATTTCCCACCACCAATGTTCCCACTTCCCTCCTCCTTCCCCTAGCCTGCCTCTATGGCAGGTTCTTTATCTCTTCTCTCTCTCTCTCTCTCTCTCTCTCTCTCTCTCTCTCTCGCTTCCCTTTCTTACACACTGTGGATTGCAATACATACATTTAGAAGTTATCATGTATATCTTTCTGCCTATATTCAATGCTCAGTTCTCGGATGATATTATCATTTTCAACAATCATTAGCACACTGTTCCCTTCTCTGTCTTACTAACCTCTGACTCCCACACATTTGTGGTATACCAGGTTTTGAGATAGCACGTTGGTGCTTTGCACCCACATGCCATGGAGACTGGGCTGTGTCCAGCTGTGGAGTCGGACCTTGAGGATGACTGTGGTTGTGGTGTTCAAGGTTTTATGGCTTCTGAGTGCTGGGGGAAGGGCAGACCAAGGAGCAAAACCTGGCCCCACACCAAGACTCCCCATCAGCCTTACACAGGGCTGGCAGGCACTGGCTCAGCCCTGCACCTAAGTACCTGGTGTCTGGCCGAGAACCTTAGCCTTTTCTTCAAAATAACATACTTGTGCCAATATGTTCTGTTTGGGAGCCATATCCTACAGTGCTCAGAATCAGTTCAGTAATCAATTCTGGTGATACAGGGCACCATGTGTTCCAGGAGATTGAACCTGGGTTCTACCGTGCAAATCAGCGAGAGTTACACTATCTTTCCAGCACAGTGGTTGTCTTGAAATATGTGTATAGCAGTTAATGCAGAGCATTTGTTCCAAAGGTAACTGGTAAAATTATTTGAAAGTTGCATTTTAGTATCTAAATGTTTAAGTTATAACATATTATTGCAGTGTGGTCTCCTCAGACTTAACTTTTTACTATTTGAAAAGTTAAAGAGACTGAAGATAACATCAGATATTTTAATGTCTTTGTTTATGTTCATACATAAATGCACCGTAAAAAATATTTTTGAGAATTTTAAAATAAAAACTAGTTTAAATTTTTTGCTAATTTTTTTTTAGAAAGCATCAGACAGGAGCAATTTTTTTTTTTTTTTTTTTTTTTTAGGACAAAAATACTAATTTATTAAAGTTTTAGTATCTAAACAAATATATCAAAACCAGCAATGTTTCTATACACTGTGTTTCTATAGCATCAAAAAAATAAAATAAAAGAATAAAATACTTTGAAATAAAATTAACCGAGATTAAAAAAAAAACTCTTACACTGAAATCTACAAAACATTGCTGAAATTAGAGCCATCAGTAAGTGGAAAGTCATCAGTGTTCATGATTAGAATGAACTTAATACTTTTTAAGATGCCAATTATGCAAAACAATCTAAAGATTCCTTACAATCTTTATCAAAATCCTAGCAACAGGTTTTACAGAAATGAAAAAATCTGTTCTAGAATTAATATTAGTCTTGAGGGATTCTGCCTAGCCAAAACAATCTTGCAAAAGAACAAAGTTTGGAAATGTCACACTTACTGATTCCAAAGTTTGGTACAAATCTACAGTAAACAAAATTACAGTGATTTGGCATAAAGACAGACACATAAACCAACAGAATGGAATAGAAAATGAACAAGGAAACCCAAGTATATATAGTCAGTTGTATAAGGCGCCTTTAACTTTTTGACAGGGAAAAGAACAATCTTTTCAACAAGTGTTGCCAGAAAAATTAGATAACCGCTTGCTAATGAGTGGTGTTGTGCCCTTACCTTACATATTAGGTACAGAACTTAATTCAAAATAGAATGGGGTCTAAAATGATAAACATAAGATCTAAAATGATAAAAAATATTTTTTCTACTAAACCATAAGGGGAAAACTCCTGTGACATAGGAATGTAGTAACTGCTTGGGTTGCATCAAATTTTAAGATTTTTGTTCATCAAAAGAATCTATCAACAGGGTGGGAAGGCAATTCATAGAATAGAAAATATTTGAAATCATGTATCTGATGAGGAGTTAACGCACAGAATAATGATATAAACATACTATTGCCATGACCTAATATAATTGTTTGAGGCTCTTTATGTTCCAGTAGCTAGCGGATGCCTTTGGGTTCTACTAGCATGAGACAGGACATATGGAGATATTACTGGCGCCCGCTCTAGAAAATAGATGATTAACGGGAAGATCATGATCGTGATCGTGATTGTTCTAGCCAAATATCACAAATAATTAGGAAAATATAAATCCAACCACAATGGGACACCTAGGAGAAATAAGGGGGAATTAACAGTGTTGCAAGGAGGTTAAGAAATTAGGACCCTCATTATATATTATAGCCAGTGAGGAAAACAGTGTGGTGGTGTTTCAAATTTTTAAAATAGTTACCATGTGATAACTGGTACTGTGGGGTTACTGTGGAAGAGACAAGATTGGGCTCGTTCAGGGTGGTATGGCCATAGATTTAGAGATAACTACAAGAGTATGCTACCTGCACGGCAGAGCCTGGCAAGCTACCCGTGTCATATTTGATATGCCAAATACCAGTAACAATTATAGACCTCATTCCCATGACCTGATGGAATGGTTTGAGGCTCTTTATGTTCCTGGAGCAAGCAGGTGCCCTTGGGCTGTACTAGCATGAGAAAGGACATAGGGAGATGTTACTGGGGCCCACTCGGAGCCAATCGATGATGAACGGGAAGACAGAGATACAGTGATACCATGTGATCCAGCAGTTCCGAGTATTAGATAATGAAAAACATTAAAAGCATGGACTTGAAGAGGCATTTATTTGTACCATCACTTTATTTGGCACCATTTAGCCAGAAAGTGGGAGCAACCAGAGCATCTGGCAGCGGGTGAATCAATAAACAAAAGTTGGCATGTGCATGCAATAATGTCACTTCGTTTAAAAGGAAATAAATGATGACATATACCGTACTCTGGGGGACACTTGAAGATATTATTCTAAGTCATAAAAGGGCAAATAATGGGGCCAGAGTTAGAGTCCAGCAGGTAGGGCATTTCCTTGCACATGACCAACCCGGGTTCTATCCCGGCATCACATCACTTCACAGCACCTCCAGGAATAATTCCTGAGTGCAGAGCCTGGAGTAACCCCTGAGCATTGCTATGTGTGATCAAAAAGCAAAAGAAAATAAAACAATAAAAAGGAAAAATAAGGATGTGCTCTCTTATTTAAGGCACAAAATTGAGACTATGGAAGTAGATGGTGGGGAGTAGTTATCCTTGAGAGAGGAAAGTCAGAGAAAGCACCATTAGGGGGCCTCTGGGATGCTCCGCTCTTGATCTGGGTTTTAGACATCTGTACAATGTATTACTCCTGTGAATTAGGTAGTTGTGTTTTGTTCTGTACATACCTGTTACACTTAAAAAAATTCTGAAACTGTAGGTCATTGACCCCAGAGCCAACCACAGAATAAGGATCTCTGAGAACAGGTCCTTGGGACTCTGCCTCAAACCCTCCCCTCCTTTCTAGCTTTTCTTAAGAACACTGGGTTTGAGGACTCTCCGCTAAGAGTAGGGCTTTGGGTATTCTCCCATGCCCAGTAATTCTTCCATTTGGTGGGGATACGGTTTGGGCCACCCCTGGTAGTGCTCTGGGCTTACCCCGGCTCAGACAGGAGCAATTTGAACTCGAATGTTTTAATAGGAAACTTGCCTTATTAATACATAGTGCAAATAAATTTCCTCTTTTTGGCAAATACTTCTTTAAAACGTACATTAAGGGCCATAATGGTAGTCCAAGGGTTAAGGTGTTGCCTTACATCCCACCCATACCAGTTCAGATCTCTGAGTCTGCATATCATCCCCCAAACACGCCAGGCTCAGATCTGAGTGCAGAGTCAGGAATAACCCCTGAGCACTACCAGGTATGACCTAAAAAATCCAAACTAATATAGGCAGATTCTTAAGCACTTATTGAAATCAAGTCATCATTTGATTATTTGATTTTTGATGGCACCATATGGGGAGTCAGGGAAGAATTACATTAGCCGTATACAAGGCAAGTGCCTTACGTGGTTTACTAGCACTCTGACCCCTAAATAAAATTTATTTACTTAGAAAAAAACAGGAACCCAATAGATATCTTGACAGATCCCAATTTTGTCAAGATAAGCACATAAATGTTAATCATAAATCAAATGTGTCTTTTCTCTCGTAAGAAATTACCCATTCCTAAAAAATAAATAATTAAATTCTCCATTCCTTTTTGAATCATATTTTTTAGTATCTTCCACGTAATATTCACAGTGCATATTTGATGCACACATAAGTGATTGTTACAATCTCATTTTTTAAAACTTCAAAAGTAAGTTTCAAGTGTTTCACCATATTAAAAATGTTTCTTTCAGAACCTGTCTTATTTCTTTGAAAAGCTCATAGGGAGGTTTTTTCCTTAAAATTTGGAAGAAGCAAGTAGAAGCTGAAGCTGTATAATGACTTCAAGTGGCCATTGTGGGATTTCTCCTCCCCTTCCCTCTAATCCCCACTATTGCTCTATCTCTTTAAGATACAGGTCTTAAGAATGAGACAGAGTAAAGGACTTTAGACTGGCTAAAGATTAGGCCTCCCCTGCTGGCTTGTAATGATCAGAATCTGGATGGTTATTTATTTGAATGGAATGACGCGTACATTGTGTGCATCAAGGGTAAAGCCTATGTGATTGTGGAAAGAAGGCTTGAATTCCCCAGTGGGATGTCATAGCTATGTTTATAAACTCCCACTAAGCAGTGGTTCTACAATGGAATTTCACTGGCATTGAGATAATAATTTGCACAGTCAAATTACCTTCTTTACAAAAACCCAGGGAATCATGAGGGCCTAATCCTTTATTAATGTCAACCCATAGGCTGCAAGAAAGCGTAAGATCGCCATTCGCAAAGCCCAGGGGAAAAATGTGGAGGCCATCCGGGAGCTGAATGAGTATCTGGAACAGTGAGTGTCTTACCAGAGGATTGTGTTTTGTTATTCTGATAAATCTTTTTTAATTAAAATGGAATTTGCATTTGATTTTCCTTTTTTTTCCCTTTCTCTATGCTGTTCATTTACAGAGCAGCTACACACTTACCTTTTTTTACCTTTTCTTCACCAGATTTGTTGGAGACCAAGAAGCCTGGCACGAACTTGCAGAACTTTATATCAATGAACACGAGTAAGTTGTTAGGAATATATTGTTTTTTGTTCATTTTTGTTAGGGATGTATTATTTCTCATCACTGTGTGAAGTTCAGAGATATTGTGGTTTCTAAAGAATTGGTGAGAAAAGTGTGAATCATGTGGCATTTTAAAAAGAAAACAACTTCAAAAAATTTGTTGACGATAACAAGAAAAAATGCTTTGATTAGGTCTTTTGGTTAAAATTTTGACTATGGATACCATTCTTTGGACTTAGAAAGACTTGCATTTGCTAAGCTAAGGTTATTTTTGGTAAATCAAAATTGCGAATTTTCAGAGTTTAAATTGTGCTTTATGTGCAAAGAGTATTGTACTCCCTGCTGTTTAAAAATTCTGTCAATTGTATGCATTTATTAGTCTTGGTACTCAGAGAATCAGCTCTTCCATAATAGAAGCATTCTGTTGCCTGGGTAAAAAACCAAGAATAATCAAGAATGTTGACTGCTGTAGGAACTTGCTTATTGGATATTTAATGTTTTTGTTAGCTTTTTTATTGCTGCACTGACAGGAGGAAATCCCAGTGTGAGAGGATTAGCCCAGTCTCAGCGCACATTTTCTAATATCACAGCATTAGTGCTAACTTCCATCTATGGGGGACTTTTCCTCTCTTTTTTCCCTTAGTTCTTCTGAATCTGAAGTATATCACATTGTTTCTTTCCATTTTTGGGAGAGAGAAAAGAATCAGATTCTCATGCACGTATTCTCACTGTGCATGAATAGTTAACCTCGTCCTCATACTACAAATAGCTGTCACAGGAAATAAAATAGAATGAAGATACTTGTCTCTTGCCTTTGCCCAGGGCTAAATATATCATGTGAAATGGAAAATTAAGGTAATTATCTGCATAATTCTAATAAAAGTGGGAGCTGAAATAAAAGTAATAGCTTTCATTTAATGAATATGTACTCTATTGTGGGGTCATTCTTCTGTTCCTTACTATATCCTGGCTCTCAGCTTTCTTTGTTTTCTGTTCATCTTGTTCCCGAATCATAATAGATAACATAGATACAGATGCTTGTGTTTTAATATATGAACACCTAGGCAGATTTTCTGATGTACGTAAGAATGGCAATTTAAGTGCTAATGTTTCTGTTTTAAAAATGAACACTGATGTGGCATATAGTGTATTACTACCATGGCAGAAAATTGAATTTTTAGAACACAGTGAAATAAATGCAAGTTTTATTTTCTTCCTAATTAGATGATAACGATTTAAAATGTTTCTGTGCCTTTTTGAAGATCACATGATTAAAATCTTAAAATAGTTCAGATAATCAGGGAGAAAATTTTAAAGATTATGCCCAGAGGAGAAAATTTGGAAAGCCCAATTAAGAGTAAGGATGAAGACAAAAGTCATGTATATATGCATAATTCTAAGAAAGAAAATTCTAAGATATAAACTGTACAGTTTATATTTAAAAAAGTTGTTTTCTACTGCTTAAAACAATGGAAACCTAAAGATCTTTTTCAGCTATGCTTTTCAGTTGGTTGTATATTGTTAAAAATATTTTTGGCAATAAGTATTCTACAATGTGATTTTAATGACTATGTATTACTCTATCTTATTAATTTCCTAGGGGAATATAAAGGTTTTTCATTTTCACTATAATGCTGTAGTGATTATCTTTATTTTAATTATTTCCTTGGGCTAAATTCTTAGAAGTACAATTACTTGATTAAATGATAAGCACATTATAGTTCTTTTTGATAAATTGTTTCTATTTGTTCACTGAAAAGGTAATACCAATTTATTTGCACACCAACTATTATTAGAATTCTCCCTTAACAACATTGGGAGCTGTCATTTTTTTTTTAACATTTGCAAGTTTTGATAGATAAAAGTGGTTCCACTTTAAAAATAAATTTGAGTCCTTCTATTAATAGTGTGAACCTTTGACCTATCAAAAATATATCCTTGCTTGTTACATGTCTTTTTTAAATTGATATTTTTAACTAGCAAAAAAAATCGTACTGTCCTGTGTTTAGATTTATCAGTTTTTTTGGTTTTGTTTTTGATCCTGTGAAAATTTACAAATATTATTTTGTTCATGTATTTTACTTTTTTATGTTTCTAATATTTTTTGTATTTCATATTCAAAAATACTTTTGAATACTTTCAAGTAGGATATGCAATTTTAATTTATTTCAAAATTTATTCTTACTGTTATTTTTTTGCTTCATCTTCTAGTGACCACACTTAGTTTATTTTGTTTTTGAGTCTAAACAATTTTTTGAGATAGAGGTGGATATACACTTAAGAGAAATTGTTTAAAAATATAATCATCCAAATAGAAAGATATCAAAAGTATTTTTAGAGTAAATCATTGTTCAATTAGCACGTTTATAAAATAATCAGATTCATAGTAAATTTTAATACTATAGTTTTATATACTAGGTATGAAGTTATAAAAGGGTATTCTGGTTTTTTGATTATTATTGCCATTTTGCAGAAATCACTGATAGTGATAGAATTTATTGGGAAAATTTCACAATTTTGGAATTACTAGATACAGCCATTTTTTTTTCTTCTCTTCAATGTTTCTTTTTTTTTTTTTTTAACATTTTATTATACCACCGTGAGATACACAATTATTTTGACATTCTTTCCTGTCTATAAAGTTATAAGCTATTTTAAATATGATTAGTCAAGGGAACATTGCTAGACTTGATGTAGAAATTTTGTTCAATACAACTGAATAAAGCAAAAGTCAGTCTTTTTCAATAGACAAAGGAAATTAATTTTACTATGAACGTTTTTGTTTTGAAGTTACTTTTGTTTATGCCTTATAATCTAATGTGTCTTCTTATTCCAAACTTAATATCACACTAACTGACCACATTGAAGCATTTCACTTAAATATAAAAAACGCAGTATAATTTGTTAGTGATAACAATGTATGATACAAATAGAAATATCTGTTTAAAATAAGGACTGACTTTTTCCTTGATTTGTTATTAAAACTAGATTTATATTAGCAGAACAGGTAAATTATAATTATTATTATGGTTCCTTTTGTATAGTTTCATCCTTGCTCAAAAATTATTTTGCAAATGTAATTATAATTCTATTTTTTAAAAAGTTGAGGTATTCTCAGGGCAAATTTTAGTTCCTGTATTTCATGGGAAATATAAGGATTTTTTAAGACTTATTACTGACTCCACTAGGTTATTATAAATACACTCTAGTTACTCTTGTTTCTCTAATCGATCTCATTGAATAATTCCTCTAGTAGTACTGGCTGTGTTTCATCCTTCAAAGTTCTGAAAAATACGCTCAGATCACTTTCCATATGACAATATCCTTGAGTGACCTTGGCTGAGAGGAGCTGGGATAAACTATCTTTAAATTTTGACTTTATGATCAAAATGAATTTGATTTTAAACTTTGGCAGAATGAATTGGAAATGAGTGAAAATCAAAATTGGGGGAATTAAATTAATTTGATTTTAAACTTTGGCAAAATAAATTGGGGAAAAAGCAGTGAAAATCAAAATGGGGAAATGAATTTCCTTATATAGGATGCTAAATAATTTTTTTAAAATGATAATTTTGCATATATTTTTTCTTAGAAATTTCTGCCTTCCCATTTGAGTTTTTGCTGCATAAGAGTTACCATATGCTCTCAATCCCTAAGAACCCTTATTCTGAGCACTGATATGAATTTTTGGTATCCCGAGTTAAGGAACATATTCAGAAGAGAATTTTTTCATGAAGTTTAGTATCTAAGGCAAAAATGTCTTTCCCCATTCTTTTATAGTAATAAATATCGGATATCTAATCCTTTCATTTTTTTTTGTTAATTATGTCATCAGTCATAGTTTAATCACCTTTTTACCAACTATCTCAAGAAGCAAAGGTAGGTTTTAGACATAAAAATGAGAAAGACTAAATAGCTATGCTCTTAGATTAGAATCTCTAGAAGGTGGTTAAGTCTAAATGCTGTGAGTTTGGGACTAATCTGATTTGGGTGGTTTTTGTTCCTCAGGCTCTCTGGGTTTCCCTGTGTTCCCTTTTGCATGTTAACATTGGCATCTTCCTCAGTACCACCACTGTCACTCTGTTCTGCCTGTGGATAATCATGGGGGCATTGTGATTAAGAGCACAGGTCCTCCACAGTGTCACTGTCTGAAAGTCAGTGTAGATCTGCGCATTGTGGTGTTTCAAGGAGAGAATGGTGGTAATTGCCTACTGCCCAGGGTTTTTGGTAGCATTAAATGAGTTAATTTAGGTGGCACTGTTAGAAAAGTACATGGTTCACAATAAGCACATGATAAAGGTTAGGTATAGCTGTGGAGACTTTAATACATCAAATTTAAAAGTAGATTTTAGTGTAATGATAGGTATCTTTGTATATTGGTGATAAGTATTAAAAATAATTGTAGGTAGCCTTTTTCTGAAGGCTATTTTCAGCACCTCGTTGGGAATAAATCTTGAAACAGCTAGGTTCTTGTAGGATTTCTTCTAATGAGGCAATTCATATGATTTAAAACTTACAAAATACATCATAGTCAGGTGATTTAAAATTATTTTCCCTTGGTTTTTACAGCAGTTTGAGATATCCCTGAGTTTTTCAGCAGATTTTTTATTTTACCATATAGTTTAATAATAATAACAATAATAATAATAATAATAATACTGAAATTACTAAATCTGTTTTTATGGATTTAGAAATGTATCCGTTTATACAATTTTGTATTTGACAACTTCAAAAATAAAGTATTTGTAATATGCTAGTAAATATATATCTGCGAATGAATTCTAATGAATGGAGATAATAAAATGTTTATTTCCTTCTTGTACATGAGCTTTTTGAACAGTTTATTATTCAAAATAATCAATCGACTTTTTAATGTTTTTAATTTTATTATACCATTTTCCATCTTGAATTGCACAATTACAAAGATATTCATGATTGGGTTTCAGTCATACAGTGCTCTCTCTCTCTCTCTCTCTCTCTCTCTCTCTCTTTCTCCCCTTCCCTCCCTTCTTTAAACATCGTGGCTTCCTCTACATAGGAACCCTTTATTTAGGGTTCCTCTACATAGAACCCTCACTAACCCTCTATTTAGGGTTATAATGTATGTCGCTTTGCCTACTTCAATGCCCAGGTCTAGTCTGGTGTTACCCTTTCCAACAATTAGTAGACCACTGCATCCCACAAATGAATGCATTCATTCTATGTCTGTCCTTTTCCTTCTAATTTCACTCAGCATGATAATCTCCATGTCTACCCAATCGATGGACTTTATATATAATATTAAAAAGTTTTGAAGTATATATTGTTGATTCTTGGTTGTCAAAGTAGTAATCTAGTTAAAACATTTATTGGTTGTTCATGAGGCTCTTATACAATTTAAGCCTCTGTTAATTCCTTTTTTGAACATGTAATAATCTTTGTGTTTATGAATTCAAGATAACAAATATTTTACTAATAAAGCCATTTCAGCTATTTTGAGGATAATGTATGAAACATCAATAAAATTGTTTTGAAATTGTTAGAGCATAAATAAGATAAAATTTATCACTGTTAACATTGCTTTCTCCTTTTTTGATATTTTCCAGCTATGCTAAAGCAGCATTTTGTTTAGAGGAACTTATGATGACTAATCCACACAACCACTTATACTGTCAGCAGTATGCGAAGTAAGTGTTCTAAAAAACAAAATTTTAGTTTTGTAGATTTTTAGTAGATTTTTAAAAGTGAAATTCTTTGTAGATTTTTAGTAGATTTTTAAAGTGCCTCATTAGAAGAAATTTTTAGTAGATTTTTTAAAGGTGAAATTCTTTGTAGTTTTAAATTTTGATGCTATTTTAAATTATGAATTAATTATGGTATAATTAGCACTATTTAATCTTCTGAGACATTGGAGTGATGATGATTTTAACATTTATTTTCTTGGAAATTTATGTTAAGGTGAATATATTTTGGGAAATATGAAGTATCTTGTTTGTCATCTGTGTATAGATCAATACAAATGAAAGTTGCAAAGTTGGAAGGGCTTTATTATTAAGGATTGTCCATATTATTAGAAAATGATGTTCAGTATTCTAATGCTAAGTAATTGACAGTATGTCACAAAGCAATTGCAAGGAAGTTGAAATAGAAATTGTATTGACTTTTGGAGGCAGCATTTTTGTTTTAAAACTCAGATGTCCTAACATTCATAGAAAAGAATAGTTTCTGGGAATAGATTATGTTTAATATTTGGATTAACTTTAATACTTTTAAGATGTTTTTATTTTTTTCTTTTTGGGTTACACCGGCGTGCTCAGGGGTTATTCCTGGCTCTGCACTCAGGAATTACTCCTGGCAGTGCTGGGGGACCATATGGGATGCTGGGGGATCAAACCCGGTTCATCTACGTGCAAGGCAAACGCCCTACCTGATGGACTGTCACTCTGACCCCAAGATGAATTCTTGTAACTTCTTGCATTTGTTTATAGAATATACATTTCAGTTACTAATGCCTAAGGTCTGATTCATGCTGTATTTCAAAGTAGTAAAATAAACAAGTTTCAGCGGTGTGTAATTTTTAACAGGTTAAATATACCCAAGGTGGACTTGAAAACCTTGAATTTTCAAGGAAGTATTTTGCACAAGCCCTAAAACTGAACAACAGAAATATGAGAGCTTTGTTTGGGCTTTACATGGTGAGTTGAGGTGTACGTTTAATGTTACCTTATGAAGTTTGTCATTTAAAATAACTAGCCCTCTGTCCTCTGTCCCTTCCCTCTTTATTTATTGCATTGGTAAGTTATATTTTAATTTTCCTCTCGTTAATTATGAAAAATAGTTCATAAGGCATTCTGTTCATATGTTTATTGTATTAACAGTTATTGTTTGCCCCTTCTTTGTAAAATATTTTTCATTGTATCATAATTTTTATTGTATCATAATGGTATTATATCATGATTGTATCATATATTGATTATATAGTTAAATAGTAATAAAGTCTCATAATTATTTCGATTTTTAGTTTATACTTATCATTGTTTATAATTTAGAGTAAGAAATACTAAGGGATTTTCTTATGTAAAAATCGTTTGAAAAGTGTAGTAAGCATTTAATTAAGTAAATATAATTTTTGTTTATATATGCTAAATGACTAGCTTAGAGAAATCAATTAGAAGCATGGCGAAATACAGAGAGAGTTTGTTAAGCTTCCTTTAAATGTGTGTGTAAGTGTGTGTGTTGTATTCATGTTGTATATATGTGTATAAATATAGGGCTCCTTATATATGTATATGTGCATGAATATATATATATATATTCATATAAGTATACATATGGAGTCCTCAAATATCATAATTGAAATGACTGGAAAATTAACTTCTTTAACAGTCCAGGTCTTTAGGACTTATAATTGATCCTAGTCTTTCCAGGGGAGGGGGTGGTTATGATCTTTTTTGGGGCTCAGTGAAAAGGAATCGAGCAGAATTTGGCTCAGTTGACATGCAGAATAAAAGAAACATACATTAGAACATTTTTAGGATTAATGGAAAAATCTAATAAAATAATTTTTATATTTCAAGTTACTTCAATATTTTAAGGTAAATTTCTTGAATTCTACCAATGCTAAATGCAGCTTAGATATATACAGTGTTGTGTATTGTCCTTTTACCATATTGAGTATTAGTTGTTTCTAAATGGAAGCAGATGATTAATAATAGTTTTTGAATAGCATGTTAAATGCCAGTTATTGTTCTGAACCCTTTTTTTTTTATTAAGTTCTCACATCAACTTTTTAAGATAAGATGCTATTGTTACTTTATAGACAATAAAACTAAGACAGAAGAGGTTTTAGGACAGGTAGTAGAGCAGGTAGGGCATTTGCTTAGGACGCGGAGGAATACAGCAGGTAGGGCATTTGCCTTCCACAAGGCTGACCTGCGTTCAGTCCCCAGCATCCCATATGGTCCCTGAGGCACCACCAGGGATAATTTCTGAGTGCAGAGCCACGAGTAACCCCTGAGCATCTATGGGTGTGAACCAAAAGCAAAAAAAATTTATAAAAAATAAAGAAGTGAGAGTCTGTTACTGTCTTCAGGTAAATGTCTTTAGTCAGGTCATATTTTTTTTCACTGGAATTTGGTTGAAGCCAAATTGTTTTTTGGGGTCTCTTACGGTGATATTTAATAACTAAAACCCCAGTAAATATAGTGTTTTTTTATTAAGTGAATTTTGAATACCTTTTTAAGTAATAATTTTATTTACTAGCTATTATAACTAAAAATAATTTAGATTTTTAAAATATATATTTTCTAATTATGCTAATTATGTCAGATTATTGTGTATTTAAAATTTTAGGGCATTCATTTGTCTCTATTTAAGAATTATTTTGTTACAATTTTTTAAAAACTTTATCATTTGATTTTAGCTCTGTCTGTTGTGATCTCAGCCAGGGAAAGGGGTTTTGTGTATGATGATGTGCCTTTTTTTGCTTCCAGTCTGCAAGTCATATCGCTTCTAATCCGAAAGCAAGTGCCAAAATGAAAAAGGACAACATGAAATACGCTAGTTGGGCAGCTAGTCAAATAAACAGGGCTTATCAGGTCAGTATTGTCAATTTCTTATTGTCGTACAGGTCAATTAATGTATTTCTCAGTGACTGCTTTTGTTTTCCAACTCTAAACCAGTTATCTACATTACTGGATTTTTTAAAATCTGTGGCCATGTTTTAGCTATGCAGAGTAAATTTGTAATCTAGTTTCTCTCTCTCTCTCTCTCTCTCTCTCTCTCTTTCTCTCTCTCACTCTCTTTCCACCAAAAGGAATCTGTGTTCAATTATAGTCAATTATAATTAGACTTAGCATCTCAAGATCTCAGTAGTTTTCCATTGACAACGGAAAGGCAGTTTTATATTCTAGGAAATTAATTACTATGCATTTCAGAAGTAGATTGGGTATATGGGCCTCAGATCATGAACCAGGTGACTCTAGTAATAGAGAACGGTCTGAAAGTCAACTAACTCATCTGTGTAACAATGTTTTTATACTCTTTACACATTAGATGTTATCTGAAACTTCACTCATTCTTAGTTTTTCAAATTTTAAGTTTAGGAGATTCTTCAGAAATATAGCTTCTTATAAATATATGTGTGTGTGTGTGTGTGTGTGTGTGTACATACATACAGATTTAAGTTACATCTTACGCCATTAAAATATATCTATCATCTATATATTTGATGGTGTTTCTTTCTTTCAATTTTACTTACTTTTCAGTTTTTGGGCCTCACCTCACAATGCTCAGGGATTATTCCCTGGCTCTGCATTCAGGAATCACTCCTGGCAGTGCTCCGGGGATCATACGGGATGCTGGGGATTGAACCTGGGTTGGCAGGTTGCAAGGCCAACACCTTACCTGCTATCCTAGTTCTCGGGTCCAGGTGGTTAACTTTCACATAACCTTTGATTTCTGTTTCCTGTATATGCAACTTAAACATATTTTTCTTCTACCTTTAAAGATAAAACATTTGTCTGAAGTCCAATGTTATCCTGCTGTTTTTCCATAATTAATGACATGCTTTTTGTCTGGTTACTCAAGAACTTTTTCATTTTCATAAAGATCAATACGTTTATGATGGTATATTTCAGTGATTATTCTTGGCTCAATAACCCACCTCAGACTCCTCCCCTCAAAAAAAATGAACTCATTTAATGCAATGAATATAGCCCTCTCTTGAGAAAAGTTATTTTTTAAATTTTAGTTTTAAATAATATTTGATTGCTTATGGTTTCATATCCAATTCTAGTTTATGCATCTTGTATCGTATCTCCATATGTCATTCAATTTCTTACCCACTTTTCTGTCATTTCCTATTTTTATTTCATTTTTCTTTAATAATTTTTATAGACCTCCATATTTTGTTTGTTCTTATTTAAATGAGTTCCTTTTGGGGGGACTGTTTGAGGAGTTTTGGGAATAGGAGAAATAGACATATAGGATAACTGCCAACTTGATTTTTGTATGATTTCTTTGTTAGAGAAAAACTGCATGATGCCCCTGACTCCAGTCTTTCTTAAAATTGGGTCTGATTCAGGATGATTTTGTGACTGCATCTGTCTACCCTGCAATTCTATAGATTTGTGACCTGGTGGGTGGGTGGGTGTGTGATTTAGACACCCTGGGGCCAGCACCTACAATTCTGGGCCAATGGTGAGTGGGATGGGGTGGTGGGTGCTCAGTACTGAGTCTAGGATGGTGGTGCTGCTCGGCTCAGGGCTCCTGGGCATGCCCAGAGCCCAGAGCCAGGCCTGTTGTTCCTTTTTCTACTGTTGCTTTGAGGCATAGCTACCCTCCTCATCCTGTCCTATCCCTTTCCTCTCTCTCCTCTCTCATTCTTTCACTCTCTCACTCTTTCTCTTTCGCTCTTGCTCTCTTGCTCTTTGTCTCGCTCTCTCATGCTCTTTCTTGCTCTCTTTTGCTTTCTTTCTCTATTTTTCTCTCTCGCTTGCTTGCTTTCATCTCTTCTTTTTAATCAGTGTTTTTTCTAGTTTGATTTCAGTGTTCAGTAATTTACTTCAATATTCAAGTGTTGTTTTTTCTTTTTTGGAAGGGGGCATTTTCTGGATATTTCAGAGAGTTTTGTGGCATAGACATGTTACATTTGCATGTAGTTTTTATACATTGCATATCTTTGATTTTGAGTCTTTGAGAATTCTGTGATTTTATATCTAATTTGCAATTCTTTGCTTAGAAATGTCTTACTGACTTGTGGAATTCTTGCTCCTCTTTTATCATCTTGCATTGTCAATACACTACTGATCTGTAGTCTTGCTGCAGCTGTTAGTAACACAACCACATTCTAGGGTTTTGAAGAATTGCTTACTGTGTGGTGTGGTGTGTGTGTGTGTGTGTGTGTGTGTGTGTGTGTGTGTGTGCGCGTGTGTGCATGTTTCTGGTCCTTCAATCATCTTTAAGAGAACCAAGTCAGAACCACATCATTGTTACTCTTTAACAAATTTCTATGTAGTCTTATGGTATTATTTTTATTTGGATGCTTCACTGTTAACGTTTGTTTTGATCCTGTATCTGCCTATAAATTTTCATTTTTTATTGTAGTCTGTTGTATGAACATACTGCGTTGTTATAAGTCAGTTGATAGATTTGAGGGTTGCTGTTTGACACCGTTAAGAGGAATATACTGGATATCATTGTATCGGTCTCTTGCTGTGCTCTACTTCTGATGTGTGTGTGTGTGTGTGTGTTTGTGTGTATTGGTGGAATTACAGGGTCTTAGTAGATTTACATATTTATTTTCAGTCAATAAAGCTACCTCCCCACTAGTCACAGTTTATTGTTCATCTGCAGTGTTTGAGAATTCTCATTTTTCTGCATCTTCACCAACACTTGGTTTTGTTAGTTTTTAATAATCATTGCATCTCTGATACATGTATAGTGGGATCTGATGACTTTATTTTGCATCTTTCTTATAACCACTAGGTTAAACATTTTTTTTGCATCTTTGTTGGTGATTGTTAACCCTTTTATGATTTTTAATTAAATTGAAAACTTTTTATGATTTCTATTATTTATAATATAATTTTATTAGTTTACATATTGCATTTCATTTGTTAGTTTCTTGGTAATAAGCGTGGATGTAGCAAATCTTTTCTGCTTCTTTCACTCTTAAAATTTTTTGGATAGATAAATTTTTGATTCCAAGCATGTTGAAATTAGTCATTAGTTCTATGGTTTTGACTGTTTTTGTTCTCCAAAAACATAAGAATCTTCTTGCTATTCAGAGTCATAAAAATAACCTCGTGTGTTGTTATTTTTCCATTCCAGTTTTTATGTTTAGATGCATGGTCAATTTGGAACTGTTTTTTATATGTGACATGAAATAAGAGCCAGTATTCTTTTCTGTCACTATTTTAGGAATGCTTTCTTTCTTCTCTGATCTGTCAGGAGACCTACTCTACAGAAGATGGTGCCTGTATTATAGCGCATATAGCACTAGATCCAGAGAACCTGGTTTTAGAGTTTGGTTTTGATGTATTAGTTATTAACCTTAGATAAATTACGTGACATCTTTGGATCTCATTTTCATTTTCGTGGTGGATATAATAAAAGTTTTCTGAGTATTAATGGAGTTAATGCATCTTTTTCACCAAAGTACAGTAACATGCTGAGTTCATTTTATTATATTGCTATGATCATTGCAAAAATAACAAAAACTAAGCTATGATAGAGAACAGATACAGAAAATTTATTATAATCTAGGTACTTTTTCCTGTTTCCCAAATGAGCTTAAGAATTGGAAAAATTAAATAGCTTTCCCAAGATGAACACAGCTGGTTAATCACAGCTGCTTTTAAATTTAGAAAGTATGACTCTTTAGAGTTGATACTCTTAAGGGCCTATTTAAAAGATGTCGGGTGTCAAGGCATTTGAAGTTGTAACTACAAGTTTCCAAGTCCCTTATTAAGTATGTTCTCATTTGAGCAATTGATAGCCCACCTTAACTTTTCTCAATTCACACCTAAAGCTCTCAGTAGAAATTAAATTTAGATCTTTTTAGTCTTTTTCTTTACTTCATCTCATAATGTGGTTGCAGGCCAATTTACTCTTCCTGCACTTTCATGTGCACCTTACCACTGATCATTTGAGTGTATTAAATTACTAATCTTAGAGCAAACCTTTTTTTTTAAGTAATATTTGCCTATTTTTAAAAAAAAACAACCTGGATTAGGAGAGACAGAACCTGGATTAGGAGAGATAGAACCTGGATTAGGAGAGATAGAACCTGGATTAGGAGAGATAGAACCTGGATTAGGAGAGATAGAACCTGGATTAGGAGAGATCAAACCTGGATTGGGATAGAACCTGGATTGGGAGAGATCAAATTTGGATTAGGAGAGATCAAACCTGGATTAGGAGAGATCAAACCTGGATAAGGAGAGATAGAACCTGGATTAGGAGAGATAGAACCTGGATTAGGAGAGATCAAACCTGGATTAGGAGAGATAGAACCTGGATTAGGAGAGATAGAACCTGGATTAGGAGAGATAGAACCTGGATTGGGAGAGATAGAACCTGGATTGGGAGAGATAAAACCTGGATTAGGAGAGATCGGAACCTGGATAAGGAGAGATAGAACCTGGATTAGGAGAGATAGAACCTGGATTGGGAGAGATAAAACCTGGATTGGGAGAGATCGAGACCTGCATAAGGAGAGATAGAACCTGCATTAGGAGAGATAGAACCTGGATTGGGAGAGATAGAACCTGGATTGGGAGAGATAGAACCTGGATTAGGAGAGATAGAACCTGGATTGGGAGAGATAAAACCTGGATTGGGAGAGATCGAACCTGGATAAGGAGAGATAGAACCTGGATTAGGAGAGATAGAACCTGGATTAGGAGAGATAGAACCTGGATTGGGAGAGATAAAACCTGGATTGGGAGAGATCGAACCTGGATTAGGAGAGATAGAACCTGGATTGGGAGAGATAGAACCTGGATTAGGAGAGATAGAACCTGGATTGGGAGAGATAAAACCTGGATTGGGAGAGATCGAACCTGGATTAGGAGAGATAGAACCTGGATTGGGAGAGATAAAACCTGGATTGGGAGAGATCGAACCTGGATAAGGAGAGATAGAACCTGGATTAGGAGAGATAGAACCTGGATTGGGAGAGATAAAACCTGGATTGGGAGAGATCGAACCTGGATAAGGAGAGATAGAACCTGGATTAGGAGAGATAGAACCTGGATTAGGAGAGATAGAACCTGGATTGGGAGAGATAGAACCTGGATTGGGAGAGATAAAACCTGGATTAGGAGAGATAGAACCTGGATTAGGAGAGATAGAACCTGGATTAGGAGAGATAGAACCTGGATTAGGAGAGATAGAACCTGGATTGGGAGAGATAAAACCTGGATTAGGAGAGATAGAACCTGGATTAGGAGAGATAGAACCTGGATTAGGAGAGATAGAGCCTGGATTAGGAGAGATAGAACCTGGATTGGGAGAGATAAAACCTGGATTGGGAGATAGAACCTGCATTAGGAGAGATAGAACCTGGATTAGGAGAGATAGAACCTGGATTGGGAGATAGAACCTGGATTAGGAGAGATAAAACCTGGATAAGGAGAGATAGAAGCCTGGATTAGGAGAGATAGAACCTGGATTAGGAGAGATAGCTCAGTGTGTTGATATGCACATACTGAACCTGAGTTTTGAATTTTTATCCCTGACTCCTCCTGGCCACCTGCCCCAAGCACCGTATGTCTAGTCTGTCCTGTTTTGCTGTGAAAAGCACTGAATTTTCAGCTTGCCCAAAGAGCTGCTCAGCCTCCCCAGAGAAACTTTTGATCCAATTTTATTTGATCCATTCTCTATTTATCGTCTGTTATGGAAGTCTCCGTGTGCTTCAGTAGTGCTTGAGCACAAGTGTGTTAGACTGTATAGCCCATAGTTTGAAGAGGTAATGCACACTGAGCTGAAGGCAACGTTCGCCTTTTCTTGACTCTAGAGGAAGGGACTGACCAGGAATGTCTGTCAGTGTCTGTTGTCTTGGCTGCCAGTCCCACAGCGCTCTTCAGCCAGACAGGTCAGGTTTCTGTATTGCAACTTCTAGTACTGAAGTAGGAATCATCCATCAAGCAAAAATAGTTTTGTAAAATTTTCTGGTTTTTTGTTTTGTTTTGTGTAGAGGGGTGCTGGTTCCTGGCTTACCCTGGCTTCCCCCCAGCCACACCCAGGAAGTTGTGGCTTCCCTCCCTGGCTCCTCACCAAGCAGGGTGATTCCCATGCCAGGGGCTGAAGATGTGGTAGTATGAGGACTCTGCAGAGCTGCTCTTGAGCAGGGTTTGGCCACGAGCAAGCATGTGCCTGCAGAGCTGCTGCTGAACAGGGATTGCAAAGCGTTACCTTTGCACCTGTACTAGCTCTCTAGCCCTGCCATCATTTTTGCCTACCAAAACAAGTAACAGATTTAAATGAAATTACGTGCTACTTTTAAAACTTTAATATTTTATGCTTTTGTATAGAGGGCCTGGATTTTCTGTCTTTCAGTTATTTTCCACAAAGTTTTGTATCTGTTGCCTTTTGCTAACTTAACGTTTGAAAGCCGCATTCTTCAGCTCTGCGTTTGCAGACCGGTCCAGTAGAGAAAGGTAGAAAATCAGTGGTCTGACACCGGTTACGATTTCTAGCCGTGGGCCGGGGTACGGGCCAGTGCCAGTCTGCAGGTGTAAAATGGCAGAAGAAAACTGGATTACAGGGCCTGTTTGCTTATGATTCTGTACACAGGCTATTTGATTTGGACTCCAGTTCGTAATTCTCCTAGTCTCCACTTAGGTTTATTTCTGTTTCTGCCACCTGCTGTGCTCGTTGCCTCTCTGAATTGTCTTTGTGCATTGGACAGACTATCATGGAGCTTAGACTTAGTCCCACGGTGGTCTCGGGACTCCAAGAGCAGCAAACAGGCAAATTGTAATTCACAAGGTTCTTTTCAAGTCTCTGCATCCCATGTTGGTCATTTCCCATTGAGCAAAGGAAATCGTGTGATTAACTGAGATTTCAGGGATCAGTACATTACTATTCAGTGGGCAGAGAAACATGGTCATTTGGCAGAATTCTGTAAGTCCTTTCTCCTCTTTTCTTAGTTTGTCTTTTTATTTTTATTTGATTTATTGAGTTGGAATTTACATATGGTAGTGTACATACATTTTAGGTGTAAACTAGTGGACACATACTCTTTTAACATTTCTGCAAGCAGGTTTCACAGAGTGTTCATTATCCTAGAAAGTTCCCTTTTGCTGCATTGTAATCAACTTCACCCACACTCCAGATTGGCGTTTAATAGATTTTAGTGCTATCAATGAACTTTGCCTCTTCTAAAACTTTCTATAAATGAGATCAAAGCCTAGGTACTCTTTCAAGCCTGCCTTTCATTCCACAGTCTCTAAGATTATCCTGGCACCACTTCTGTTTATTTAAGCCTTTCCTTGCCTACCTATTCTATATCTGGCAACTTGTGTATAGGCAAATTTTAATCCAGTTTACCTCAGTCATCAGAATAACTAAATTATTGATCTTAATTCTGATAAGTGTGTGCTTATTATTTGAATGTTCTAGCTGGTGATTTTTTGTTAAGATTCAATGAAGATTTAGGAGAGGAGTTTACTTAAGTAAAATCTTAATTGTATGGGGGGCAATAAAAAGTGAGTTTTGTCTATAAAAGTGGAAAAGTATAGTTTTCAGAGATTGACATTTTAATAATAAATTTCTGGGATGTAATTGAGAACTTCATGACTTATGAATACTTTGTACATATAAACAAGTACAAAGTATATAGTAAGAATTCCTTGTTGAAATGCTTCCTCTGATTTATAAACCCAGAAATTTATAAATCAGAGGAAACTATATTTTAAGAGCTGTTTTTCTTCCTTTGTTTCTACTTAATGAAACAATATGGCTACTCCTTGCTTTTCAGTGGTAATTGGTTTAGCATGTTCAGTAGAAGCAGGCAAGTTTGATTAATGCTTATGAAAAAACTTTAATGTGAAATCTCCTCGCAATGATTTTCCAGATAAATGCTTCTCTGGTACACTGTTCAGTTCATCTGTTCAGTGATCCATGTGCTATTTTTGATTGCAGAGGTGATTCTGTTGCTATCCTTTTGGGAAATAGAAAATTAAATCATGATTTGAGGGGAAGAATAGGATTCTGCCCTCATCAGTTAAATTGCCATATAATTCTGCAATAGACAAAATAATTGCATGTCAGGTAAAATTTGAAGTGATAGATTTATACTTTCAACTTTCCTTTTATTTGTTCAGACCCCCGAAAAAAGTACGGTTTGTTCTAAATTGTACTGGCCATGTATAGTGTTGATGGATAGATTACTTTGGTTTAGCTAATTTTTTAATAATCACATTTCATATATTATTATTATGTGTAAGTACAAATGTTGGATTTTAAAAGTACATGCTATGACCTCATTCCCACATGAGATTTTTTTTAGCTTTGCCATTTATTAAAGCATAGTGAATGTTACTATAAGGTGTCCTATTTTGTACTTCCTCCCCAACCTATCAAAGCGTTTTCTTAGAATTAGCCCTTAAAATATCTGATTAGGACCATTCCTGTTTACTTTGGAATAGGAAGTACTAGAAGAAAAAGACTATCTGTTCTTGTTAAAGTAAATTTCTCAGCTGTTTAATAGAAACAATAAGCACTCCTCTACCGTCTTTAGTCACCAAATGAAATTGCGACAAGGCAGAGTTTTAAATGTGGTGTGGCTGTTATCGTAGTTTTGGCCTGACTTGCTTAGTGTTTGACTTGCTGAATGACAACATGCTCTGGATCTTAGGGGCAAATTTTCCAATTTCCCTAACATTTTCTTCTAGAAATCCTCTTTGTTTATTCTATCAGATCAATCAAGATCCTACTGTAGAAGCTAATGGCTTAGGAAATAGGAGACTGTAGGAGAAGAGGTCAGAGGCAGGTTACAAACCTGGAGCCTGGAGCTGCTTGGTATTACCTGTGCTTGATCTCTGGGTGTTTTCAGTGGGTCACCAGAAGTTTGCTACCTTCAGTTAATTGCAAGAGAAGAAACACGTGATAAATCAAGACCTAAGTACTTAAGATAACATTGTTTCTTGAAAGAAAGTTCAGTCACTTGAAAAGTGTATTTGAGTGTTTCTGTGTGAACTAAAAAGATTTTACAGTACTAATAGCAAATGTTAATCAATACTTTAGCCAGGGGAAAATGGATAACAAAGATAAAGTAAATCTTACCCTACCTCCGTAAGGAGCACTTAGCTTATCTAGTAAATCTGTAGTGTTAAATCAAACTGATAAATGATGGGAATTGTTGGTCTGGTTGGGAAACTCATTTTAAAATCAGCATGGGGTATTCAACAGTGCGCTCCACGGATTATGTGTCCTATATTGAATTTAATATGCCATGAACTGGCTTTTAAATATACAAAGATAATATTTAAGGTATTATTTTTTTCATTGTAAAATCTAATTGCAATTTTGTCTTACTGGGTAAATTGCAATTTATTTAATAGAAATGAATATTTTAAAACTCAGTTTACATCATTTCAGTGTATAGCATAGAAGTTTTGATGATTTTTTCCATGGAAACATTCTAGTCAGTTAACAACTGAATTTTTAAAATGATAACCTTTAACCGTAGAGATACATTTGCAGCTTTAAAACAGCTGACAAAAACTATCTTAAAACCATTTTACATTTATTTTTACCTGGGGTTGAAATTAAAGAAATTTATTTAGAGGCCAGACAGAAATGGTTTGTACTCCTACCCAACTATAAGTAAGTTGAATTTATAGATTATGCTTTCCATTTCATAAGTTTTCATATCTGACAAGGGCAAATTCAAAATCATATCTGATTTATTTGCAATTATAGAACTTAAATGTTTTTAACTTGCCATTTATGTAATGAATTGTTTGTAAAATTTAGTTTAAGATAAACCTTTACTGCTGTAAATGGCTTTAAAGCTCAAATTTTGTTATTGAAAGGAACATGTGGTTTTATGCTAGTGATAAAATAATGCTGTCTCATTAGCAGTGTGAAGGTAAGATTTTGATTTCGAACATAACTCTGAAATTGAGCCTAACTATATTTTTTTTAAAAAATTAGTTTGCAGGTCGAAGTAAGAAGGAAACCAAATACTCTCTAAAGGCAGTTGAAGACATGTTGGAAACACTGCAGATCACCCAGTCTTAAGGTTTAAACACTCCTTCGGGTTACATTTCAGAACTGCACATTTGAACTGATTAGTCTGTGACATATTTACTAAATGCCCAGTGCTATTTATATACTGATTTTCTGTTAAGAATGCAGTTATAAAGAATGTGTTCGTATGAACCTAAAAATGCCTTTTACACTTAAGCAAGAAGGTGGGAAAAACTCACTGAAGACAGATTTAAGAAGCTTCTTGTGATTGTCATTCTCTTCATATCACACATCTCTAACTGCTTTTAAACCACAATCTGATGTAGTAAGAACTTTGTTAAATAAACCATGATGATTTATTAAACTTGTATATGAGAATGTCTTTTCATTATATTCAAATAGTGACTGTTGGTTTATACCTCAATTTCCAGTTAACTCCTTTTTATTTGTGTAGGAAATACTTAGAATTCATAGCTGAGAGAAGCAAATGTTGGCAGATTATTTTTATTTTAGTTACAGTGCCAGATTGGTTTTTTGATTCTATATCTTATGGATTACTTACCTTGTGCTCTGTGTTATTTTGACGAGTCCTGCTTTTAAAACATTCTCCAAATTCAGGTATATCTCATATAATTTTTTCATAGCGCATACTTGAATTTTTGACCAATAAAATGATATAAAATTCATGTTTCATCCTTGTGTACATTGTATTGCTCATTTAGCTGTAAATTACATAAAAAATTTAATTTGGACAAGGGATTAAGCGAGTTTCAGTTGGTTGAGTTAACTTACTTTTTGGACAAAATAAGCGTAAACTGTCTTTAGAAGAAAAATTTTGTAATTTTCATCTTTTCTTACCTTCTACAGTAGAGTTAGGCTTTCTTTTCCTCTTTCTTTTAAATGGACAACTTTACCTATGGTATTGTTTAGCATGTGTCATTAGAGTAGAAGGAACAGTAAAAGCAGAACATTTAGTTTTAGACACAAATCAGCTTTTAAAATAAAATTTCTGGGCAAATATGTTTTGTCAGTTGATAATTTAATATAAATTAAATGCAGTATATCATTAGTGTTTTATTTTTCATGAATAATGAGCAGATGTGACATAACTACATGGTGTCAATTTATCTCAAATAATCCTTGTGATCCGAGGTGCATTTTATTGGCCCGTGCATTTTGTGACTAAATTTCCAACACTATCAGCCATTATAGATTTGTTTCTATAAAAGCAAAGAAAGGGTCCTCATATTATGCCATTACCTTTCTGCCCTTTCACCTCACATCAATCACTCGGGCAGCATTTATAGCAATTATATTGTGTGATTTATTACCTTCTGTAATGCTTCAAACTTATACCTCCTTACCAGTTTTTTTTTAAGTGCGTTGTTAGTATAGAATCATTTGTAAATTTGTCCAGATGCAAAGCCCATCCTGGCGGACAGTTGCCCTCACCGTTGCTTTTACCTCTTCCCTGTTCATAGTATTTTTGTGTTTTGGGCATAGAACAGGGATCCCTTTTCCTCCAGATGAGATCTTTACTACAAGCCACAGAGTGCATCGTGATTGATCTAAAACAGAAGTGGTCATTAAATTTCTTATGATTTGTAACATGCCAATGCCGAACTCTCTGTAGTGAAGAAGAAATAATTCTTCGTGACATCCAGTGTGGTAGCCACGTGCTATATGCCCTGTAGAGCGCTTGCGGTGCAGCCAGTGAGGCTGAGAAAGTCAATGATTTATTTCATTGTATTTAAATGTCCATAACTGCAGGTAAGTTGGCCAACCTGTTGGTCAGCACAAATTTGTCTAGTCATGTAGTCAAGTTCAGACTAATGTAATGATCTGAACACAGTTGAAATTTCTTTCAAAGCCAAAGATTTGTGAAGTATGAGTCTTTGCCCGTTTTCCTCTGTCTCGCCATAAAGGCCCATCCCATGCCAAGAAGCACAACTATATTTCAATCATGAAATGGCAAACAGGAGAGTGAAAGCTTCTTCAAAGACAATTCCATGGGAAGCTTGGGGGAGTGGTGCGGGGACTTGGGCCTGATGGTATTTTGAAATACCTGAACCAATAGGAGCAATTTTCAACTGTTGTTATGACCGTTTTCAACTCTTATTATTTTTTTTAAAAAACTGATTTTTAATTATTTGAAGCACTGTTTAGATTTTTGTGCTATCTAGCACATGCATTGTTTATGGCTAATATATGTCTTATAGCCCTTTTTAAAATATGCAAAACTCTTAGTTTAGACATGCTGAATGCTATTTTTAGGATGTAATTCTTTAAAATTAAGTAGCTAATTACAATAAAATGTTGCAGTTTAGCACCCAGTGTTTAGTTCCAATAGAGATGAGAAAAAGGCATGCAAAAGACTTTAGCCATATGGATGACATTAACTTGAGAGAACAAAGAAGGATGTGGAAAAAAAAAACAAGAAATAGAAGGTACCATGAAGTAAGGCACTTAATCTTGCATGTAGCCAACTCCCATTTGGTCCCTGGCACTATGGTGGTTCCCCAAAGCACCACCAGTAGTGATCCCTAAGTTCAGAGCCAGGAGTAAGCCCTGATTAAGCCCTGAGGTGAGGCCCCAGGAAACAAAAGATGGCAGATTAATGTTTTGCAAGCATTTTGGGGTGACATATTTCAAGACATAGTTTTCTTCTAATGACAAAATCTGTTTCTTCTTTAGGTATCTTAATTTGGTTTGATTAACTATAGAGTTTTAGAAGGAGCTTACGTGATTCCATGTTGAGACAAAGAATTGATGTTCAAAAATTTACCTTTTCATGAAAGAGTGGGAGTAGGATCTGTCTTCCAGAGGTTGCCAGGCTGTTTTTCTCCTGGAATATGTGTTCCTCTTTTCAGAGTGACGGAAATGACAGACAGATTTATCCAGTGGACATTAGCAGAGCAGGGATTGGGACTCAGGTTTATGACTTAGGGAAACAGTCTTTAATGCAATAATAACTTCTCAGTGTCTTTTTAAATTGGATTTATAGTAAGTTACCCTCTTAAGACTATCATTTATCCTTAATGCCAGAACTATATCAGATTACTTTAGAATTATTTCAAATTTACTTGAACCTCTGCTGCATCTATCTCTGTTCTCACTCCTGCAGCCCAGCCTCTCTTTATATTTTTTTATATAAACTGAATTGTGTCGTTCGCTTTCCCCTTTGCCCACACATTCATCTGTTGAAATCCTGATGTTCAAATGATGTTATTTGCAGATAGTCTTTCAAGAGGTAATTAAGTTAAAGCTAGATGCTACTTGGATGGACCTAGTCCATTATCATCGGTACCTTTTAAAATGAGATTAGAACAGTCTGAGTCAACGGCGACCAGGGGAAGCCCAGGGCAGCTGTATGTCCACAGCAGGAGCGTGCTCTGGGCAGCAGCCCTCACCCACGCCTGCATCCTGCTCTCTGGCCTCTAGAACCATGATGAAATCAATTTCCGTGGTTGGAGTTGCCCATTCCTCTGTGTACTCTGTAAAGAACAGCCCAGGCAAATGAATGTAGCACTGTTCCTATTCATAGAGAAAACTAGAAGTTTCTAGGTTTTTAAAAAAAATTGCTGCCATTTCTCTGATCTGTTTCCCTAACATTGTCCCCCTCACTTTGACACTTTTCACAACACTTAAGTTTCATTAATTTGCTTTCCTTGCTTCTTCGTCAGCGCATTATGCCTTTCCCCAAAATTTCACAGCATCCCTTTTCTTTTTCACATTTACATTATGTTATTTCTTTTCTACATTATTCGTGACTTGGACTTGGTTCTTCCTGTTAACCCTGAAATGGACTCTGTTCTCATGCACTTTATTTTCCAAGGCGCTCAATTCTCCACATCTCCCCACTTCTGCTCTCTCAGTTTCAGTCTTACACCATGAACATATTCTGCTTTGTGTTCTACTGTGCATCTCAGATCTGGCCATCAGCTTTTCCTGTTCTCTCCAGCGCCTGAATTCACGGAAGCTGGATTCTTAGATTTCCTGCATCTTTGCTTTTCTCCAGCCCATCCCTCCACTACAGGTGATTTTTAAGCATCACTGCAATGCTTGTTTAACCATTTGTCTTATTAAAACTTTAGTTATTTACTATTTATTGTTATAAAAGTATCAGAATCAGGCAAGAATACCACTCCTGGGAATCTACTCTGGGAAACCAAAAATCGAGCGGAAACACCATCCCTACTTTTATGTTCATAGCAGCATTATTCACAATAGCCAGAATATGGAAGCAACCAGAGTGCCCGAAAATCGATGACTGGATAAAAAGCTTTGGTACATCTACACAATGGAATACTATGCAGCTGTTAGGAAAAATGAAGTTATAAAATTTGCCTATAAATGGATGGACATGGAGAAGATTATGTTGAGTGAAATTAGCCAGAAGGAGAGAGAGACAGATACAGAATGACTGCATTTATTTGCATAACATAAATATATATGTACATATTATGATACCAATATCCAAGGTCAAGTGAAACATATATCAGGTCTTGTCAAAGGTGGAAATTGTCACAAATTTGTGGGAGTTAGAGGCTAGGTAAGACAGAAAATGGAACAGTGTGCTAACAATTGTCGAGGAGTATTTATACCAACCTAGAACTGAGCATTAAATAGAGGCAAAAAGATACACATGACAACCCTTTAATGTATGTTCTGTAATCCATAGTCTGGAAGGGAAGGAAAAGAGAAAGAGAGAGAAAGGGGAAAGAAATAAAGAACCTGCCATGGAGGAGGGCTGGGGGAGGGGGGGGAACCGGGGACGTTGGTGGTGGGAGATGGGCACTGGTGGAGGGATGGGTGCTGGTGCACTGTATGACCAAAACCCAAATCTGAACTATTTAATTGTATATCTTTGTAATTGAGAAAATAAAAATTTTTTAAAAATAATAAATACAAATTAAAAAAAAAAAAAGAATCAGGCCAGAGGGTTCTTACTTTCTTAAATGTAAACTATCCCAGTACTTTTCCTTTCTGAATTTAGCCAAATTTAAAAATTTCTTGGAGGTGGGCCAATCGCGATAGCCCAGCGGGTAGGGTGTTTTGCCTTGCAGGTGGCCGGCCCATGCCGGCCTTAGGTTTGATCTCCGGCATCCCATATGGTCCCCCGAGCACCGCCAGGAGTGATTCCTGAGTTCAGCGCCAATAGAAACCCCTGAGCATTGCCGGGGCTAACCCCCCCAAAAAAAAAGCAAAAAAAAAAAATTCTTGGAGATGTTTTCTTTCCTTCACAAAGTTGGTATTCATTGTCTCACCTTGGAGAGCAAAGCCTTGTTTGATTCAGATTCCAGAGGTTCGGCCCCCTTTCCATTCATTCATTCATTCATTCATTCATTCATTCATTCATTCATTCATTCATATATATATTTTTTTCTTTTTTGGTTCACACCCTGCAATGCTCAGGGGTTAATGGCTCCTGGCTCTGCACTCAGAAATTACTCCTGGCGGTGCTCAGAGGACCATACGGGATGCCGGGGATAGAACCCAGGTCGGCTGTATGCAAGGCAAACACCCTACCCACTGGACTATCATTCTGGCCCCACATTCATATTTTTTAAATAATGTTTTATTTTAAAAGACTTCATAAAACTTACAAGAATTTTTTAAAACAGTAAAGTTCTTATATACCAGCTACTATTTCCTTACTTGTTAAATTCACTACATTGTCAAACCAAGAAACAGACATTGTAACTACTCTCTTAACTTGGTAAAGGCTTATTCGTGTTTCACAAATTTTACACCCCCCTTTTTTATTCTGCTCTTGAGGCATTATCTGTGTAGATTAATGTTGCCGTCACCACAGTCGTGATTTAAAACTCAGTACAGGTTTCCCTTCCTGATCCTTAATAGTAATAACCACATTTATACTGTTTAACCCTAAGTCTATTAATCCTTTCCCCACCTTTATAATATCATCAATTTTATGATGCAAATAATAGGAATGGAGAAATAGCAGAGTTAAGGTGCTTACCTTGCCCATAACCCAACCTGCTCAATACCTGGCACTGCATATGGTGTCCAGAGCTATGCAGGAGTAATTCCTGAACACCTTTAGGTGTGACCCCAAAAAACAAAGTGAGTAGTAAACCATTCATACAGTATTTAATCCTCTAATTCTTTCACATAGCATATTTCCCTTTGAATGCTTTCTTTTCAACAATTTGAAATAATTTATCATGTGTCAGTAATTTGTTCCTTAATATTGCTAAACAGTGTTCCATCGTGAATGGACCACAGTCTGTAATCTGTTCACAAGTAAAAGGGCCTCTGAATTGTTTACAACCAATGAGAAAGGCAAGGCTACTTCAGTATTTAAGCCTGGGTTCACCTAAAAAAGAAAGTGAGGAAAATCACACTCATCAATTGATCCGAAAAGAACATTTGACAAATTAAATAACCTGCTATCTTAAAAAGTAAAGTTCGAGTAAAGGGGTTAAATCATATGCCTTGTATGCCTCCAGCCCTGGGCAAATCCCTGGTATCACAGAGTACCCTGAACATTATGAGAGCTTCCATGCATGCAGAATAAAAGGTGAATCTCTAAGTCTAGTCTAAATTTTTTTAATTAATTTTTGGGCACCATGATTAACAAACTTAGTAGGGTTTCGGCATGAGCTATTCAGCCATACCCTCCACCCAGGCATCGGCTTCCCAGAGTCCCTCACCCCACACTCCCTACCCCCATTAGTAAACTTCCTACTGAAGATACCTGTTTCTCTTGCCTTTCGGCATTTATCATTGCCCTATTCTGTTCATGTCCTGCATACGGCAGAGATCTAGTCGAAAATTCTTACAGTGATAGCAGAGGTATTGTGAAGAGAACAAAGGGTAAGGATGTCACTCCCAAAGACCGGAGTGCATAAGGAGTGCTTATGGCCCCGAGTTCGAGTCCCAGCACTGCGCTCCTGGCATGCTTGAGGCATAGAGTTCTATTCCCAACACTTCATACCCTCTCCTGTCCCAGGTCTTCTGGGTGTGTGTGGTGCCAGTGACCACAGCTCCAGCAGCACCACCAGGTCCTAGCTTTTAATCAATCTTGCACAGTCTAGTTGAGTACTCTCTGGGAGGACTCCTCCAACCCATTTTTATTATTGAATAATTTGAGCTTTCACAAAAATTAAAACATGTATCCCGAGAAAGAATGTGTTAAAGGGAAGATCAGCTATTGATAGAAAATATTTGCAAACATTTATTCAGTAAGGATTTCTCTCAGAATAAAGAGCTTTTGCATGTTCACTAAGAAGAAAACAATACAATGGAAAAATTTAGAAAATGGACAAGATTGACGTTTCAACCCAGAGACCTTAGGATGGCAAAATAGTATATGACAGAATGTTTAGAGTCATTAGCTATTTATAGGGAAGAACAAATTTGGAAGCTCTCTGTAGTGGAGATTATATGAGTACACTACAGGAATGACTTAAATAAAATCAAACTGTGCTGATAATTATGTTGAGCAACTTGGAAATGTCACATGTTAAACTACTCTGGAAGAGTGTTGTATATTTTTATGTTATCAGGTATCTTTCATTTGGAGCATTTATCACTTTAATGATATTTTCAGGGGAATTGCCTGCCCCAGCAGTTCTTTACATAAGGTCAGAGATCATATCTGGTTTTTGTCCCTTATTGTCATTCTAGTTTCTAGCATTCTGCCTGTACAAAGTACATATGTGAATTAAAATAAGAATGCCATGCCATTTATTTTTAATTCATTCAACCAGCCTTCCAGTAGTTACACTACATTTCACATAGCTTTCTGGTAACAGAAATGATAACAAGAAAGTTATCTCAAAAGTCCAGTATGCTTATTCTGAACAGTTATAGTAAGGCTACCAGTGAGTCATATATGTTATATAAATAATATAAAGAAATGATAATTATCAACTTAATTAACAGGTATAAGCTAGAACCCACTGTCAAAAGCTTCAGAATTACCCCCAAATTTAAGGATAGTGAAAATCACCAAAACCGATTAACAGGCTACTGAAAATTCTAATTGATGATTCTCAAAGTATGCTTTGTTCACTTGTTAGAATTGCAAATCATTGAGACTCACCTATATTAAATGAGAAGCTCAAGGTAAGGATCTAGAAATCTGTATAAAAGAGCCCATCAGGTATTCTTGAGGCCACTAAAATCGGAGAACTGTTGCTCTAGATTGAACTCGGTTATTTAGAAATTGGAAGAAGGAAGTGGCGTAACTCCCTGTGAGTCTGACGTTACATTCTTGTGTGTCATTCTTTGTGGCACGCCTTTTCTGTTTTATTCATATCCCCATTTCCTGTTCTCTTTTTCTCCTGCAACCCTATCTACCTTGATAACTTCACTTGATCACTTGACATCCCGTTAATCATCGATTTGCTCTAGCGAGCACCAGTAGCATTTCCATTTGACCCTATCACGTGCCAGTGTAGCCCAGTAGTATCTGCTTGCTTCAGGAATACGAAGAGCATCAAACCGTTCATTCAGGGTTTTATCATGGTATCTGCCTTGATACCATGATAAACCGCATGAGATATATTTGTTTTACATATTAAATAGAGTGCCTTAGAGATTTTCATTTTATTTTTGCACTTTAATTTACAATACTGTGAATGGTAGGGTTCCATTTCAGCCTCGCAAACCAGCTCCCCCCCACCCTAGTAGTGTTCACTTCCCTCCACCAATTGTCCCAGGGCCCCCAGTGCTTTTTTTTTTTGTAAAATTAGTGTATCTCAGAATTTTTCTATTTTTTTTCTAAAGTCAAGAAGAGTTGACTTAGTTTATGTTTCACTTCATAGCATTTTAATAGAATTTTCTTAAGGAAAGATGGTTGGAACTAAGTCATTGTTTCAGTGGTTATTTGAAAGAGAAATTCTAGCCACTAAGACACAGACATTCATGCACACACACGCACACACACATACACATTTTCTCAGTGTATGTATGTATATATATATATATATATATATGCAATTGTTTACATTTTTCTTTTAGTTCTCTGTACAAAAAGTTATTTGTACCCTCTGTACAATGAGTATATTTTATGTATTATTTTGGTGACCACAACCCTTTGTGCTTGCGGTTTGCTCCTGGCTCTGTGCTCCTAGGTCATTTCTGTTGCTGGGGGACCGTAAATGGTGCCTGGGTTTTGAACTTGGGCAGACTGTGTGCAAACAAGTGCCTTGAATTTTATTTTTACCCCTCCCCCCATGATGCTCTTTTCTTGTATTCACTTTGTTAAAATCTATAAATCTAGAAAAGCATGCCTCTATCAACTACTGTTACCAAAAAAAGGAACCTGGGGACAATAATTTGGCAACTGAGCCAATGTTAGAGAAACATCTAAGAATATCTTGAACTGGAGACATAGCTTTGTGGCGAAGCACATGCTTTGCAAGCAAAAGACCCTGGTTCAATTCCTGGCACTGCATT
Source organism: Cryptotis parvus (assembly GCA_021461705.1). Classification (NCBI taxonomy): domain Eukaryota; kingdom Metazoa; phylum Chordata; class Mammalia; order Eulipotyphla; family Soricidae; genus Cryptotis; species Cryptotis parvus. The sequence continues at coordinate 109,275 of JAJIBD010025831.1, read as the reverse complement.
CTGTCTCCACCCAAAGTATTTCCTTTAGTCTTCCTTGAATTTGATTTAAATTTTATATAAAAACAGAGGCAGAATTATATGAAAAAAATTGTAATAGATAACTGGAAAAAAGTTGTGACTCATCAAAACCTAGTTCTTAAATAAACTCTAGGTAGCAATATGTATTATATTATCACATCAATTTAAAATCAATGTGAATGGGACCGGAGCAATAGTGCAACGGGTAGGGCATTTGCCTTGCATGTGACTGGCCCATGCCAGCCCGGATTCAATCCCCAGCATCCCATATGGTCCCCCCAGCACCGCCAGGAGTAATTCCTGAGTGCAGAGCCAGGAGAAACACCTGGGCATTGCCAGGTGAGACCCCCCCAAAATGCATAAATAAATAAATAAATAGATAGATAGATAAATAAATAATAAATAGAAGAGAGAGACCCACCCACTCCAGACTCAGCTAATTTGCAACCCTGGAAGAGATCCAGACCCATCCACTTCAGACCCACAGCTCGCGCTGCTCGGCCCTGTGGAAGCAACCAATGGAGCTAACCTCCCGGTAAGGGGCTCGGCCATCCCCTGGCCGAGTCCAACATTGCTCCAAGGTTTTACTCTCATGAGCCGGGGAGAGACCATGCTGGCCGGACTTGGAGTGGAGTTTTGGGCCCTGCCCTTTCCTCCGCCTCCATGCCAGTTGCCCCGGAAGAGAGAGACCCACCCATGCCAGACTCAGCTAATTTGCAACCCCGGAAGAGATCCAGACCCATCCACTTCAGACCCTCAGCTGCGCTTGCTCGGCCGGCCCCATGTGGAAGCAACCCATGGAGCTGACGTCCCGGTAAGGGGCTCGCGCCAGCCCCTGGCCAAGTCCAACATTGCTCCAAGGGTTTGCTCTCATGAGCGGGGTGAGACCATGCTGGCCGGACTTGGAGTGGAGTTTTGGGCCCTGCCCTTTCCTCCGCCTCCATGCCAGTTGCCCTGGAAGAGAGAGAGACCCACCCACGCCAGACCCACATGTCCCTTGGTGCGTGGGCGATATTTTTATAGGATACTGAATTTTGCATAAGTTTCTTCCCAATTTCTTTCACATTTATACATAGTAAACAGTTATAGACATGTTTTAACTGATACCAGTAAGCCTGGCAAGAAGCCAGAACAAACCATACATCATGCAGTTAGTCATTCTCAACATCCAGACTCCATAGTTCCTCAGAGCTCCATCCAAGAGAAAACCTGATCTTCCCCTTTTAAGTTTCATCAGTAAATGCTCGGGTTGAGAGCCTTCTACTGAGACTATACCACCTACACAGTAAAGCCTGGCAAGCTACCGTGTTTTATTTACTTTTTATGCCAAAGACTAGTAACTATTATGGACCTCAGTTCCATAACCTGAAGAATGGTTTCAGGCTCCTCCTGTCCCTGTAGCAAGTAGATGCCCTTGGGTTGCACTTGCTTGTGACAGGACTAATGGAGATGTTACTAGTGCCCACTTGAGCAAATCGATGAACAATGGGAAGACAGTGATACAGTGATACCCGATAAATAAATAAATAAGTAAATAAATAAATAAATGTGAAGTTCTCCAGAACGGTAACTCTAGCCAATTGTTTCAAGAGTAGGACTCAAATGATCGTTGATTTTGGATCCAGTTTCACTATCCTGGTCTACATGTCAAACTCGGTGTGACAGAGAGAACCAGAGACAGCACAGCTCCATTGGTTGGGAAATCTCCCAGTGCTCAGTGGAACCTGAGTTGAAGATCAAAAGTGTTGGGAGAAATGTGACAATAGTTCTTGTGAAGGAAATAGAAGTTGGGTGGTTCCAGAATAAAATGATAAAAAGAAAAAATATTTTTAAATGTCTTGCTAAAGATAAATCTATACCACAAGTGTGAGAATTTAGAAAAAGTAATGACTATTTAGATGACACCAAATAAGTAGTTGCATTACAAATGTCACTGAAGTCAGGGTACATTAGGAACAGGCCTTCTGGGTCTACTGGTGATGGTTAATCTATGTTATGATCACCAGAAGATTTAATAGTGTTGTCTTGTATATGTGCAGAATTGTTCTCAAATATTAAGGCCATTAAAATATGGGTATTTGGAAATGACTCCAGTTGTTAAACAAATACAATTTTATTAGAATAAAATTTATTGAATATAACTACTTAAAAAATAGTTGCATACAACACTTTTATTTCACAGTGGTGGGCAGTACTGCTAAATACATTGTTTATCCTACATGATATTTCTTAATTTTCCCCACAAGAAAATATTTACTAGTCTAAAGAGAATCATAAAGAAGTATTCTATGTTATTAATTGTATCCCTAATTTAGCTAATGGCTTTAAATATGAACTTAATTTAATAGTAATAAATCTCAAATGTTGGATTAGGTTTTGAATTCATAATTTTAATGGTCGTTGAAGAGAAATAATAAAAATTAAGCTTGTTTTTCAATGTATTTTCTCTACAAGCTTATAGAACTACGCCACCTAGTGTGAACTAAAAATAAAAATATAAATATGAAAAATGTTGGGCTGGTTTGAAGTTTGTTTCATTTTTTTTTTTTTTGTGGGGGGGCGGGCCCACTCCTGGTGATTGATGCTCAGGGCTTCCTCCTGGGTCTCCGTTCGAGGGCAAGTTCACTCCTGACTGAGTTCAGGGGACCATATGTATGTGATGTCAGGGATGAAACCTGGGTAAGCCATCTGCAAGAAAAGCTTCTTACTCACTTTACTATCTCATGGTCCCTTAAGTTATTTTTAAACTAAAAAAGTCATAAACTCTTAATCAAAATTACGTGAATATTATGGTGATCATGGAATTTAAAATGTATTCTGTAATTTTTATATCTAACATTTCTAACATATGAGTAGAATGTTTTTGTTAATAGTTCCAGATTAAGGAATTCGCCTCATATGTTTACTTGAGATGCAGGAATTAACATTTTAAAAACTTTATTTTTTTTTTCAAAAGTAGAAGAGAAAGGAAAAGAATTCCCCTTGCAGGGAGGAACTTAATAAAGAACCAAATTCTTAAAAAATCTTTTAATGGAAATATTTGAGATGATGATTAGATAAACTAGACTGAACATTATTAATGAGTGCACTCAGTGAGTTTTTAAAAATATAACAGTGGAAGAAATGGCTATTGAATAAAGTTCTTCATGTTCTATTTCTGAAAATAGAAGTAGGTAAAGTTTTATAAATGTTATTAAAATGTGAATGAGAAGAATTTTTTTTTTTTGCCTCAGATTGTTTTTTGGTGTAGACAAAGCATGCTTTATTTTTTCTAGGGGAAAACTATTCAAGTACATAAAATAATTTATTCATATATATGCACATATTTTTGAGAAAATTTGGTGATATTGAGATCGATAAACACTGCAGTGAATATGAGGGTGCAGTTATCTACTTTATATGGTGATCTTTATTTCCTTTGGATGTATAACCAAAATGTATATATATGCATATATATTTACATACATACATATATATGTATATGTGTATATACATACATATGTATGTATGTATGTATATACATTTTTAGGAAACTATCATTTCCCATAGTGGCTGTGCCAATTTGCATTTCCACAAAGAGTGGCTCTGAATTCCTTTTCCCCCCATTTTTTCAACATGTTATTGCAGATCTGATAGGTAATAGCCAACCTCACAGGTGTTGAGGGGGACATCACATTATGATTTTAGCTGTAGTCCCCTGACACTGGTGTTTAGAACCTTTTCTATACCTCATGGTCATTTGTATGTCTTTTCTTTTTTTTAATACAAGTCTGTCAAGGTCTTTTACCCATTTTAAAAGAATTTATACTGAATTGTGTTTTTTTTAAACAGGTTTTTACTGAGTTCCTTATTTTTTTTACATGATTTTTCAGATGCGTGATTTTTTTAAAAAAAAGGTTTTCTATTCCTTAGTTTGTCTTCATTGCTTCTTTTTATGTGAAAGTTATAGTGTGTTTTTTTTTGTGGGGGGGGTGAGGGTTAGGGCTTGGGTTTTTTTTGGTGTTTTTATATTTTAAGGAATGTATTCTTTTTACTTTCACTTTTATTGGCTTTACTTTTGGTGCCTAAACTAAAAAGCAATGCCAAGACCAGTGTTAAAGAGCTATTTCCTGATATTGTTTTTCTAGAAGTTTAGTGTTTTATGTTTATTACCTTAATCCATTTCATTTTGCTTATTGCAGAAGTATAAGATAAGGATATAATTTCATTATTTTTCATATACAGTTATAATTTTGAGCACTATTTATTGAAGCAATTGTTCTTTCTCAATCAAGTGTTCCTGGTTTGTTATCATATATTAATTGATTTTATATGTGGAGATTTATTTCTGGACCCTCTGTTCTCATCTGCTGCTCTTGGTGTCTGTTTTTATGCTAGTGCCATGCTGTTTCGATTACCTATGTAATGTAGCTTTTAACTCAGAAAGAATAATGCTTCCAGCTTTGTTCATTCTATTTTTTTTTTTTGCTTCGTTCATTCTTAAGAGTGCTTTGACTATTCAGGATCTTAAACGATTCTAAATGTATTTCATGATTGTTGTGTTTTCCCTTTTCTGGGAAAATTACTCTCGGGATTGGGATAGAAATTATCCTGAACCTGTAGATGGTTTGAAGCAGGATATATGTAGTAACGGTATTAAATCTGATCCAGGAGCACTGTTAGCTTTCTTCAACTTATCTTCTTTCAATTTTTTATTGTCTTTTATAATTTAAAAAAGATTTTTATTATCATGCACTCAGATAACGTGACTACAGTAGACTTAACATTCAGGGTATTGATGTAATAGCACTGTTTTGCTATCAGAATGCCCATCATGGTTTCCGTTAGGATAATACTAGCACCTCTCTGCTATCAGAACGTCATCACAGTTCCGTACTGCTTCTGTGCGGATATACTAGCACCTCTCTGCTATCGAATGCCCACCGCAGTCCTGTATTACTTCCTTGCTACTTCACTCCCATCCTCCCCACTCTGCTTGGTAATCTCAGTTTTGTAATTCAAGGCCAAGGTTTTTGTCACTGTTATTACTGCCTGCTCCCATATTAACCTGTTTCTCCATATACCACAGAGAAGTAAGATGATCCTGAATTTCTCCTTTTCCCTCTAACTTACTTTACCATGATGCCCTCCAATTAGTTCTATACAAGATTTAAGAAATTGTGATATTTTATGTTCCCTTATAGTTACATAGTATTTCATTGTGTTTATATACTGCAACTTCATCTTTCATCTGCCATTCGATATTTGCATTGTTCCCATATCCTGGTCATTATGTATTAAGGAGAACTTCAGTGGAGATAGATGTGCATATATCTTTACAAATTAAGGTTTTTGTGTTTGGAGATAGATGTCAAGAAGTGGAATGGCCAGGTCAGATGGGCACTCTATTCTTTGCTGAGGTGTGGCCATGCTGTTTTTCATAGAATTCATACCAGATGATACATGCACCGATGGTGAAGAGGGCTGCTACTTCATTACATCTCCCCTAACACTGGTTATTTCCAGTCTCTCTGATATATTCAGTTCTGATTTGCGTGAGATGGAATCTTATTGTCTTGTTAGAAGTTCCCTGGTAATTAGTGATGAGGAACCCTTTGCATATGTTAGTGGTCACCTGTCTGTCCACTGGGGCAAAGTATCTCATCAACTTTCCCCATTTTATTTGATTGGCTTATTTGTTTTATGTTGAGACTTTATAAGTGATCTGTCTATCTTGGGTGTTAGTCCTTTATCTGTATTGTGTGCATATTTTTTTAAAAAAACAAAACAGAATTTTTATTAAATAAGATTGAGAGTTTCTATAGCTTCTTTAGCATATACATACATGAACTGTGTCTTAAGAGCTTACTCCTCCATCCCAATATCTTTTTGCTTTTTTAAATTTTTTTTTTATTTTACCACCAAGAGAACATTACAAACATGTTCATAACTGGATCTCAGTCATATATTGTTCCAGCATCCATCCCTTCACCAGTGTCCCATTCCCACCACCAATGTCCCCACATTCCCCCTCTCCCAGCTCCAGAGCAGGCATTTCTTCCTTTGCTCCCTTGTTTGCTTGGAGGGAAACAGCATTTCTTTCTGGTCTAATTACTTAGGGATCCTACGTGGCCAGGCAAATATGCTGGTAAGATCTAGTTAGTCCCACGATGATTGTGGTAGCATGAGAGAATATTTATACCAGCCAGTACAGAATACATGGTCAGATATGACTGCCACATTCAGACTACCCCCTATCTATGAAGTGACCTGCAGGAGGCAATCCAGGGCAGATGCAGAGGCCTAGGCTTTTAGGTGTCCTGCAACATTTGGTGTTATTAGAATGATGTCATCAAAAAAGAAGAGGTGGTGTAGATGCTGACCATCTATCTCCACTCCCATTCTTTCCCATTCTAATTGTCGCATGAGGTTCTCGAGGGTGGAGCTGAAGAGTTTCAATGAAATGGTATCACCCTGCCGAACCCCTCTTTTGACATCAATGATCACTTCCTTGTAGAATGGTGAGATCCTGGTGGTGAATATGTAATACAGCTCATGAAGTATCTTGATGTATTGGGTTTGAACTCATTGTTTGGCTAGGGCTTCGCTGAACACTTCGGTCTCCACAGAATCAAAGGGTTTCTTTAAATCAATGAACGTGAGACAGAGCAGCATCTTGAACTCCCTACAAACTTCAGTGAGCTTCGTTACCATGTAGATATATTCGATTGTGCTGAATCTTTTTCAGAAGCCAGCTTGCTCGTATGGTTGCCCTTCATCTAATGTTCTGCTAATCCTGTTCAGGATAAGTTGAGTGAACAGCTTGTAAATGACAAACAACAGGCAGATAGTTACCAGTGTTGTGGATGTCTCCCTTTTGTACAATAGAACTGTCCTGCTGGTTTTCCTTTGGGAGGGCACCTGGCATTCAGACAGGTAGCGTGTGAAGAGCCGAACCAGTGTATTGAGGAGTACTGATGGCAGATTCTTCAGGTGTTCGGGTCTGACTTTGTCTGGGCCTGGTTCTGTTCCCTTCTTTACCGATGAAATGGCATGTTGTATTTCAGAAGGGAGAATGTTAGGGAACGACATATCCATCCTGTGGAATTTGGTATGTGGGCAGGTGGACGTGGCTATCAAAGAGATCCGAGTAGAAGTCATGGATAATCTTCTCCATTGCCTTTCTGGAAGATGTGATAGATCCATCAGGACATCGGAGGGCAGTCATCTTGGTCTTATAGTTGGTGAAGGACAGGCGGGCATTACGAATGCTTTTCCCAGCCTCTGCTGCATCGGACAATATTGCTGCTTTTCTCTCTTTGAGGTCTTCCTTTATTGCTTCTCTGCACTGCGTTGCAAGCTTGGACATTAGCTTATGGTTGCTTGAGGTTCACACCTTGTCATTTGCATAATCTATCTTTTCCATCAGTTCACTTGGAACCTGTTTGTTGAAGTTGAGGTGAGTTCTGTTAAGTATCTTGTAGTTGTGTTTTTTTTTATTCACTCTGTTTTTGATCTGAGATGGCAGAAGCGAGAATCTGCATCTGTACATGTAAGAGAAGCAAAATGTCAGATGATATCAGGAAAAGGTTTGAATTTCCAAATTCTCTTATCCAGTCACAAGTAATTTATTTATTTATTTATTTATTTATTTATTTATTTATTCATTCATTCATTCATTTGTGTTTGTTTTATGATAGCAAATGAATCTTTTGGGGGTTAATTGAGTATATACATATATACACACTTATCTTGAAGTAAAATAGTTTACATATGAGAGGAGAAAAGAGCAGGAGGAGAGAGAGGGAGACAGAACAGAGTGAGAGAGAAAGAGAGAGAGAGAAGAGAGAACATTGGACTACTTCAAAGAGGAAGGGGAAAAGCTGAGAGTACATACCTAATGTGCCTGAACTTTATATTTTTACACTAATTATTTTTTATTTCCTCTATGTGGAGACATACTATTCTATTAAAAAGCTTTGATAGAATTAAGAAAATTTCTATTTGGCATAGAGAAGTATGCATTTACAAATGATAATCTCAGTTTCTGTTTATACCATCCTTTTTTTCTCCATGAGGACCTCCATTTTCCACATCCGGACTTCCCTCTCGTCAGAACTCCACCCAGCAGACCAGCCTACCACAGCCCGGCTTCAATAAACGCTGGATTTAGAGATGACTACAAGAGTATGCTACCTGCACGGCAGAGCCTGGCAAGCTACCCATGTCGTATTTGATATGCCAAATACCAGTGACAATTTTAGACCTCATTCCCATGAGCTCATGGAATGGTTTGAGGCTCTTTATATTCCTGAAGCAAGCAGATACCCCTGGGCTCTACTAGCAGGAGACAGGACACATAGAGATGTTACTGGTGCCCGCTCCGAGCCAATCGATGATGAACGGGAAGATAGTGATACAGTGAGATGTTCCTGAAGCAAGCAGATGCCCTTGGGCTCTACTAGCATGAGACAGGACATATGGAGATGTTACTGGTGCCCGCTCAAACAATCGATGATGAAGGGAAGACAGTGACAGTGATTTAATTGCTAACAACTTATTTTCATTGTGTGTTTTTTTTTTGCTTTTTGGGTCACACCCGGTGATGCTCAGGGGGTTACTCCTGGCTCTGCACTCAGGAATTACTCCTGGCAGTGCTCAGGGGACCATATGGGATGCCTGGGATAGAACCGGGTCAGCCGCGTGCAATGACCTACCCATTGTGTTATTGCTCCGGCCCCTTCATTGTATTTTTTTTCTTAGTTCTATTATTTTTTCCTTTTTTCTCATTTACTATCTTCATCTGTGAACTTTATGTTATTTGTAAATTGTGATTTTTAGTTGTGGTATGCTTTGCTTGCCTTCTCTTGAGTTTATGTATATCTATTAGAGGGTTTTTCTTTGAGTTTATCCCAGGCTTACATAAAACACATTAGAGATAGAATAATATGTTTTCAGCTCAGTATCAACCCTCAACTGAGTGCAAAACTCTACTCTTTTACTCCTTTCTTGCACATTTTATATTTCTGATGTCTCAACTTGTATAATTTTATATTCTGTATGTGCAAATTATTGTAGCTAGCTATTTTCATGCTTTTTTTCCTTTTACCTTTATTTGCAATTTCTATTAACTTCCCACCAAAATGATAGCCTGGCCAATCGTGGGCTGGGCTATCTAGAGATGAATGCAGGTAAACAACTCTATTGAAATGCAGCACTTCAGGTGTGCCTTTTGGCTTTTCAAGTGCCAGAGCTGATTAAAAGTTTCCCTAACTGAGCTGGGAGAGGCTGCAAGCTAAGTGTAGCTGGAAATTAAAGTAGGGCTTGTCACCCAACACCTATAATTGTTTTATCTATCTATCTATCTATCTATCTATCTATCTATCTATCTATCTATCTATCTATCTATCTATCTATCTATCTATCTATCTATCTATCTATCTATCTATCTATCTATCTATCTATCTATCTATCTATCTATCTATCTATCTATCTATCTATCTATCTATCTATCTATCTGTCTATCTGTCTATCTGTCTATCTGTCTATCTGTCTATCTGTCTATCTGTCTATCTGTCTGTCTGTCTGTCTGTCTGTCTATCTGTCTGTCTGTATGTTCGTCTGTCCGCCCGTCCATCTGTCCATCTGTCCGTCTGTCCATCCATCCATCCATCCATTTTTCTCTGTGGGTCACACCTGGCAATGCTCAGGGTTAATCCTGGCTCTGCACTCAGGAATTTTTCCTGGTGGTGCTTGGGGGACTACATGGGATGCCGGGATTGAACCTGGTCAGTTGCATGCAAAGCAAACACCCCCCCCCCCCGCTGTATTATTGCCCCTGCCCCAATGGTTTTAAGTGTGGTCTCTTTACACCATGAGCATCACCTATGGGAAAATGTTACCAATGCAAATTCTAGATCCATATCCCTTATCTACTGAATCAAGAACTCTGAAGGTATGTCTTTTTTGGTCTTTTAATTAGCCTTCCAGATATCCTTTTACATGCTAAAGTTTAAGAACCTCTATTTTATCAATTTATGTTCTTTAGTTCTGTACTGAGGATCCCTTCCTCCCTCCTCCTCCTCCTCCTCCTCCCTCTTCCTCCTCCCCCCTTCCTCCTCCTTCTCTTCCTTTGTCCCCCATCCTCCTCATCCTCCTTGTCATCATCATCATCATCATCATCATCATCATTGTCTTCATACTTCTCCTATCTTTGCCATATCCAGAGGTGTTCAGAGGTTATTCCTGGGTCTGCACTCAGATATCACTCCTAGTGGGCCTGGGGATCATATGAAGTGCTCTGGCCCTGAGGATTTCTTTCTTGGTGGGAATTGGGTTGGGGTAGGAGGAGGGCAGTTGGTCAGAGAGTTGTGTACACTTAGTGTATCCAGGGGCATTCTCTTGGCTCTGTGCTCAGGAGTGTTTGATCTCTGCCCCAGCATGGTCCCTGAAGCACTGCTCAGAGTGACCCCTGGGTATCAAGCTGGGAATAACCCCTGAACAGCACCTGAGTTTAGGGACCATGTGGCTCTGGAGACTGAACCTGGGCATTCCGCATGCAAAGCAAAGTCCTTTGAATTCTCTCTCCCTCCAGCCATAATCTTTTTTTTCTTTTTCTTCACTTTGTTGTTTTTTAAATTTTTTTGGGTCACATCTGGCTGTGCTCAGGGCTTAACTCCTGGCTCTGTGCTCAGGTTTTACTCCAGCATGCTTGAAGGACCATAAATTGTGACAGCTGTGAAACCCTGCTTGAGATACGTGCAAAGCAAGTACCTTACCCATTGGGATTAAGATGGCATGGCATCTCTCTCTGGCCCAATCTCTCTTCAAGAATGCTTTTGAGGGGCCAGAGTGATAGTCCAGTGGGTAGGGAATTTGCTTTTCACCGGGTTTGATTCTCTGCAACTTTTATAGTACTCTGAGCACTGCCAGAACTGATCCCTTAATGTAGAGCCAGGAATAAGCCCTGTGCACTTCCAGGTGTGGTCCAAAAAAGAAGAGAAGGAGGGGGAGTAGAAGAAGCAAAAGAAAAATGCTTTCGAGGACCCAAAGTGATAGATCTTGGATTAGGGTGCTTGCTTTGCACTCAGCTGACCCCCCCATCTCCACATACTGTCCTCTGAGTACTGCCAAAAGTGATCCCTGAGCTAAGAGCCCTGAACAGTGACAGGTGTAGTCCCACCAGTTTTTTTTTGAGACCAAACCTGGTAATACTTAGGAGTTACCCCTGGCTATGCACTCAGGAATTATACGGGTGCTCAGGGGAACCATATGAGATGCCAGGGATAGACGCTCTATCAGCCGCCTGCAGGTTGATCACACACTCACTATGCTCTCTCTGCTCCCCCTTGTCCCCAAAGTTTTTGAGGCCTGCAGCTGTTTCATTTTTCCAATTTATTTATGCAGTGCTAAGTATTCAACCCACATTTTTTCTTTTCTCCTTTTATTAGGTTCAGCCTCTCAAGATGTTGCAGATGTGGCTGCAGTGCCTGGCTGCATCAGCAGGTGGCAGACAGGGAGACAGACTTGTCTACTCCCAAGGCTCTGCCTCGTGGGCCCTGGATGATTGATTGTCTGACATAGAAAAAGACTGGACTCCCTGGGATGGACCCAGAGCCACAGCAGAGCCTGGCAAGTTACCTGTGGTGTATTCAATATGCCAAAACAGTAACAATAATAGATCTCATTCCCAACAAATGAAGACATTACTGGCACCCACTTGAGCAAATCGATGAACAACAGGAAGACAAGTGATACAAGTGATTAACTGGATAGAGCACCACAATATTACAGTATTGTAATATTCTGAATTTGACCATCACTTATATCACTTGTCTTCCCATAATTCGTCAGTTTGCTCGAGCGGGCGTCAGTAACATCTTCATTTGTCCCTGTCGCATGCTAGTATAGACCAAGGGCCTCTGCTCACTCCAAGAATATGAAGAGCCTCAAACCATTCATTCAGGTCATGGGAATGAGGTCTATTATTATTACTGTTTTTGGCATATCAAGTACGACATGGGTAGCTTGCCAGGCTCTGCTGCATGGGCGCTCTTAGTTTTTTGCATTTATTGATGTATCGCACGGCTGCAAAGTGACGCCGTGTTGCAGCAGGGAAAGCTGATAGCAGCTCTATCAGTGTCTGTGAAATTAGAGCTGGTAGCAGCTTTATCTGTGTCAGCTCTATCTGAAATTAGGCTTTTTTTCTAGGGAGAGCTGGTAATAGCTCTATCTGTGTCAGAAATTAGGCTTCTCTCCAGTTTTGACCAGCTGGGCTTGAGATTGGCTTCTCTCTTGGGTGGAGCTCTGATGAGCTGTGGAATCTGGGCATTGAAAATGGCTGCCTTCATGGTGTACAGTGGTTCCTCTGGCTTCTTCTAACGCTCTACTGGGGTGGTCAGGCAGGGCCTGGACCCGCTGTCCTTCCTGGACACCTCATGATCAGCCAAGCACCCGGAGAGCTTCCAACTCTGCAGCTCCACCCCAATCCAAGATAATGGGATTCCCTAGACCACTAGCTCTTGGTCAGAACTCTGACCATGCACTCCGGCCCAAGTCTCACACCAAAGTGGAATACCAAAGTATTGTAATATCCTGAATTTGACTATACATTTACTATTAATTATCATGTGTATTCTCATGTTTTCATGTTCTAATTGGTGTTTCATTGTTTCAATTTAAAATACTTTCAGCACTTCTTACAAGGCATGACTAGTAATGATGAGATCCCTCAGCCTGTGTTTGTTAGGAAACTGTTTATCTCATCTTTTCTAAAAATCAGCTTTTGCCAAATAAAATATTCTCAGTTCACATTTTTTTCCTTTTATCACTTCTTAGTATCATACCACACTCTCTTTTGGCTTATGACTTCTGCTGAAATATCCACTGACAGTCTTATGGGGAAACTCTTGAATGAAAAAAAAAATATTTTTCTACTGCTTTTTAAAATCTACAACTTTAATTTGACTTATGGCAAGTTTATTATGCTGTGTCTTGAGAAAACTTTCAGTTGAAATTTCTGGGTGGTGTGTTAGCTTCATAAATTACCTATCTAATGCTATCTAATGCTGTCCCTAGGCTTGGTAAGTTCTTAGACATTTCTTCAAAAACACCTTTTTTTCCCATTTAGTAACATAATAAAACAGTATTTTAGTTCAGTGTCATTGTATTGCCACCAGGGTACTAATGCCCCCTCCACCACAGTACTCCTATTCAAATGTATTTATTTATTTATTCACATTCATTCATTCATTCATTCATTTATCTATTTATTTATTCTGCTTTTGGGGGCACAACCACACTGCTCAGGATCAACTCCAAGCTCTGCACTTAGGAATTACTCCTGGCCATGCTTGGGACCATATGGGATGCTGAGGATTGAACCCGGTTGGCCACTTGCAAGACTAATGCCCTGCCTGTTGTACTATCACTCTGGCTCCTGTTTTTTAAAAATTTTTTTTGCTTTTTTGGGTCACACCTGGCAATGCTCAGGGGTTTCTCCTGGCTCTGCATTCAGGAATTACTCCTGGCAGTGCCGGGGACCATATGGGATGCCCGGGATCGATACTGGGCCGGGCATGGGCTGGCTACGTGTAAGGCAAATGCCCTACGCACTGGGCTACCACTCTGGCCCCTGGCTCCTGCTTTTTAAATTTTAATTATGATTGCTTATAGTATGTGTATAGTGTTGACAGTGATAGTTTTGGTATATTTGGTTAACCACCACCAAAGTCCCAACACCCTTTACTTTGTATTACTCCCTCTTAACTTTATCATTGTCATCAACCTCACTCATAGACTGGTATTCTCAGGTATGAAATTCAGTGTCTAGGGTTTATTTTCAGTTGATAATGTCATGAACCTTGATTTATTTTCTGAATGCTACGGACAAATAAGAACATTTAGGACTTGTCCTCTTTTTGGCTTACTTTTGCTTAATATGCTATTCTCTATTTCTGTCCAGGCTGCCATGAACTGCATGATTTCATTTTTCCTTGTGTTTGCATAGTGTTCCATAGTGTATGTACATATGTGTATCACAGCTTCTTTTATACATCTGTAGGCTAATATATTATTTCTTTATGTCTTTCTACCCCTTTCTCCAAAGTCTTTTTTTTCCTTATGAGAATTCATGATGCTTAGATTGCTTCTTTTAATGGGATTCCCATTAACCTTGAGTTTTGCTTTCTTCCTTTTTTCCATTATTTCTCTATGCCTATTTGACTGTACTATTTGAAATGATAGTTCTTTGAATAGTTTCTTTTTATCTGCATGGTTTGTACCAACTGCTGTTGAAAATCTTATGAAATTTCATCATTATATTTTTAAGCTTGAATTTTTCCATTTTAAATGTTTTATAAAGTATCTGTTGAACTTCCTACTTTATGTTATTATCCTGAAGGTTTCTTTAATCTTTTCTTTCTAATCATTTTCTAAATTTCTTTAGATTATTTATCAAGAAATTCCTGAATCTCCATTTGTCATCCATGGCTGGAAATGTGCTGTATTCTTAGGTGGTGTGGATGCATTTACCTCTTCCAGACTTTATCGATAGACTTGGGAAAAGAAATGACTTTATATTTTACACACATGATTTTACATACTGTGTTCCAGGTCTATAGATCTGTGGCCCAAGTATGGATGGGTACCATGGCTCTAAGTCTGGGGGCTTTCTCTGTAACTCAGGATATGGTCGTTTTTATGGACAGAAACTGTGTGGTTGTGGATGAGCACTGTGGGGGTAATCTATGGTGGTTTCAAAGGCTATTAGTTTTCAGGTTCAGTGATCAGGGATTGGGCTGCAGTGTTGGTGACCATTGGGGGTGACTAACAGCATACACACAGTTGTTTGTGAGGGTCTGCTGCAGCTGCCTTCTGTGACAAGGGCTTGTGGCAGACAAACACGAAGTGGTCGAGGCCAGGATATGCAGCCAAGGATCGGAGCTACCTGTTGGCTCATTGGCAATTGCGGAAGGCTGAGATTCTTGGTAGATGCTCTTATGAAGAGTCTGTAGACACACACACGGGAGTCCTGCTGAAGGTTGGGAGCAGGGCGGCTGAGCATGTACAAGTGGTGGGAGTCAGCCACAGGAGTATTGTTTGGTATTTTATACCTAAACTCTCATAGACGAAAGATGTTTGCTTATGTTGATCCTGGCTTCTCAGGAGGTGATTGGGAGAGCTGAAATAGAAACATTCAGGTCTCTGGTGTCTGGGACCTAAAAACAGTGTGGCAGAAATGACTGAAATCTGTAGAAACTCAGCTGCAGCTTCCAGATTCTTTCAGTGGCTAAAGCTGCTGGGACCTCTTAAAAGATCTCTGGGAGTATTACCATTTTGACAATGTTGATTCTCCCCATCCATGAACAGGGAATGTGTTTCCATTTCCTTGTGTCCCTAGAGCTCTGTACAGATTCAATGCAGTCCCTATGAGGATACCGATGACATTCTTCAAAGAAATTGACCAAACGCCTCCTGAAATTTGTATGGAACAATAAACCCCCCAAGGATAGCTAAAGCAATCCTCGGGAAAAAGAAGATGGGAGGCATCACCTTTCCCAACTTCAAACTGTACTACAAGGCAGTAGTAATTAAAACAGCATGGTATTGGAATAAAAACAGACCTGTGGACCTATGGAATAGAATTGAGTATCCTGACACCCAACCTCAAACACATGATCATTTAATCTTTGATAAAGGTGCAATGAGTCTAAAATGGAGTAAGGAAAGCCTCTTCAACAAGTGGTGTTGGGAAAACTGGGCAGCAACATGTAAAAAAATGAATTTGGACCTATGTCTAACACCATGCACAAAAATCAGATCAAAATGGATTAAAGATCTCAATATCAGACTTGAATCCATAAAGTACATTGAAGAAAATATAGGAAAAACCCTCCACGACATTGAAGCTAAAGGCATCTTCAAAGGTGAAACATCACTAACAAAGCAACTAGAAGAAAAC
Organism: Cryptotis parvus; assembly: GCA_021461705.1. Classification (NCBI taxonomy): domain Eukaryota; kingdom Metazoa; phylum Chordata; class Mammalia; order Eulipotyphla; family Soricidae; genus Cryptotis; species Cryptotis parvus. Next base: position 93,317 of record JAJIBD010025831.1, on the reverse strand, counting down.
ATAAACACATGGGACTACATGAAACTAAAAAGCTTCTGCACCTCAAAATTAACAGTGACTAAGATACAAAAGCAGTCCACAGAATGGGAAAGAATATTCACCCAATACCCATCCGATAAGGGGTTAATATCCAGGATATATCAGGCACTGGTAGAACTTTACAAGAAGAAAACAAACAACCCCATCAAAAAATGGGGAGAAGAAATGAACAGAAACTTCAGCAAGGAAGAAATTCGAATGGCCAAAAAACATATGAAAAAATGCTCATCATCACTAATCATCAGAGAGATGCAAATCAAAACAACAATGAGATACCACTTTACACCACAGAGACTGGCACATATTCAAAAGAGCAAGAACAACAAGTGCTGGCGTGGATGTGGGGAAAAGGGGACACTCATCCATTGTTGGTGGGAATGCCGGCTGGTACAGCCTTTCTGGAAAACAATATGGACTTTCCTCCAAAGACTAGAAATTGAACTCCCATTTGACCCAGCCATACCACTCCTGGGAATCTACTCTGGGAAACCAAAAATACGCAGCGGAAACACCATCCCTACTTTTATGTTCATAGCAGCATTATTCACAATAGCCAGAATCTGGAAGCAACCAGAGTGCCCGAAAATCGATGACTGGATAAAGAAGCTTTGGTACATCTACACAATGGACTACTATGCAGCTGTTAGGAAAAATGAAGTTATAAAATTTGCCTATAAATGGATGGACATGGAGAAGATTATGTTGAGCGAAATTAGCCAGAAGGAGAGAGCCAGATACAGAATGACTGCATTTATTTGCATGGCATAAATATATATGTACACATTATGATACCAATATCCAAGGTCAAGTGAAACATATATCAGGAGGTCTTGTCAAAGGTGGATATTATCACAAACGTGGGGAGTCAGAGTTTAGGTAAGACAGAAAATGGAACAGGGTGCTAATAATAGTCGAGGGTACTAATGCCAACCTAGAACTGAGCATTAAATAGAGGCAAAAGGATACACATGACAACCTTTTAATGTATGTTCTGTAATCCATAGTCTGGAAGGGAAGGAAAAGAGAAAGAGAGAGAAAGGGAAAGAAATAAAGAACCTGCCATGGAGCAGGGGCTGGGGAAGGGGGAGGGAACCGGGATGTTGGTGGTGGGAGATGGGCACTGGTGGAGGGACGGGTGCTGAAACACTGTATGACCAAAACCCAAACATGACCTTTTTAATTGTATATCTTTTTATTTGTATATCTCACGGTGGTATAATAAAATACTTTAAAAAAAAAAGATCTCTGGGAACTGAGGTCACTCCCATAGTGCCTGATACTGGTGGCTCCTGCCCTTCTTCCTTATATCTGACCATATAGTGTATCTCAACATTGCTGGTCTTTAGCCTATGTGAACTGCAGTGTTCACTTTGTTGAGTGCCCCTGAAGTCGGGGAAGCTGCTCCTTCACCTGCTCTCTCTTTCCTGGTAAGGAGCACTTTCTGCCTAGGGTGTGCTTCCTGTGATGAATATCGCTAACCAAGGTGATGGGATGACACAAGCAGAACCAAGATATTTCTTCCTTTTCATTTTATAAAATTATTGTTTAAATATTTTTATTATACCACTGTGAGATATTCAATTACAAAGATGTTTGTGTTTGGGTTTCAGTCATATAGTGTGCCAGCACCCACCACTCCACCAGTGCCCATTTCCCTCCATCAGTGTTCCCAATTCTCTCCTCCTTCCCCCAGCCTGCCTCTATGGCAGACACTTTACCTCTAGTCTCTCTCTCTCTCTCTCTCTCACACACACACACACACACACACACACATGCACACACACACACACACACTTTCTCTTCTCTTACACATTGTGGCTTAACATACATAAATTTAGAGGGTTATGATGATGTATATACATTTGCCTACAATCAGTGTATAAATTCTAGGCTGGTATCATTTCTAATAATTATTAGCACATTATTCCCTTCTGTCTTAAGTAACTTCTGACTCCCACACACTTGTGGTTGATCCACCCATTGACAAGACCTCCTTTTCCATATTTTGCCTGGCCTTGGATAGTGATATCATAATATATATATATATATTTATTTTGGGATATAAAATATATATATTTTATATTGCACAAATAAATGTAGTCATTCTATATCTGTCCTTTTCCTTCTGACTAATTTTATTTAATTAATTAATTAATTTATTTATTTGCTTTTTGGGTCACACCTGGCAATGCTCAGGGGTTACTCCTGGCTCTGCACTCAGGAATTACTCCTGGCGGTGCTCAGGGACCATATGGGATGCCGGGATTGAACCTGGGCTGGCACAGGCTGGCCGGCGTGCAAGGCAAACTCTCTACCTGCTGGGCTATTGCTCCGGCTCCCTTCTGGCTAATTTTAGTCAGCATGATCCTCTCCACATCTATCCATTTATAGGCAAATTTCATAACTTCATTTTTCCTAACAGCTGAATAGTATTCCATTGTGCAGATGTACCAAAGTTTCTTTATCCAGCCATCTGTTTTCGGGTACTCCAGTTGTTTCCAGACTCTGGTTGTTGTCAGTAGTGCTGCTATGAATATAAAAGTGCAGGTGATGTTTCTGTTGTGTGTTTTTTGCTTCCTAGGGTATATTCTCAGGAGTGGCATGGCTGGATCAAATGGGAGCTCAATATCTAGTTTTTGGAGGAATGTCCATATTGTTTCCAAAACAGCATTCCCACCAACAATGGATGATAATCCCTTTCTCCCCGCATCCACACCAGCACTGGTTGTTCTTTTTTGAATGTCTGCCAGTCTCTGGTTTGAGATTTTTATCTCATTGTTGTTTTGGTTTGCATCTCCCTGATGATTAGTGATGATGAGCATTTTTTCATATGTCTTTTGACTGTTCATCATCTATTTGCTAGAGCGGGCACCAGTAATATCTCCATATGTCCTGTCTCATGCTAGAAGAACCCAAAGGCATCTGCTTGCTCCAGGAACATAAAGAGGCCTCAAACCATTTATATTAGGTAATTCCTGGGAATTACCTAATATAAATGTTACTGGTATTTGGCATATCAAATATGACACGAGCAGCTTGCCAGGCTTGCCATGCGGGTGGCATACTCTTGTAGTCACCTCTAAATAAAGCCTGCGAGCCGGGCTGTGATAGTCTGGTCTGCTGGGTGGAGTTGTGAAGAGAGGGAAGTCGGATGTGGAAAATGGCGGCCCGATGAGAGTAGTGGGGGAGGTGGTCATCTGGCTTGTTGTGAGGGCTCTCCTGGGGTGGCAGTCCAGGGCTAGAACCTGCCATGCCTCCCGGGCACCTCATGAGCGGCTGGGCACAGGGAGAGCAAGTAGCAGCTCTGCCCCATGTCTGAGAGTCTCTGGTTCAGCATACCTGGGCCAGATTGAAAAAAAAACTGCTGCAGGGTGGGTGTCGATGATCCAGGCTGTGATAGACTGGTCTGCTGGGTGGAGGTGTGATGAGAAAGAAGTCCGGATGTGGAAAATTTGTGGGTATTGGGTGAATATTCTTTCCACACTGTACTGTCTTTGTATCTTGTTCACCACTTCTTTTGAGGTAAAGAAGCTTTCTAGTTTCATGTAGTCCCATGTTTAGCTTTGCTTCCAATTGCTTTGTTAGTGGTGTTTCATCTTTGAAGATGCCTTTAACTTTAATGTCATGGGAGGATTTTTCCCATGTTTTCTTCAATCTATTTTATAGACTCAGGTCTAATACTGAGATATTTAATTCATTTTGATCTGACTTTTTGTGTATGGTGGAAGACAAAGGTCCAAATATTTTTTTACATGCAGCTGCCCAGTTTTTCAAGCATCACGTGTTGAAATGGCTTTCCTTGCTCCATTTCATACTTTTTTGTTCCTTTATCAAAGATTAAATGATCATGTATTTGAAGATGGGTGTCAGGATATTCAACTCTATTCTTTAAGTTCCACAGGTCTGTTTTTACTCCAGTACCCTGCTGTTTTAATTACTACTGCTTTTTAGTACAGGTTGCAGTTGGAAAAGGTGATGCCTCCCATCTTCTTTTTTCCCAAAGATTGCTTGAGCAATCCACAGGGGTTTATTATTTCATACAAATTTCAGGATTGTTTGGTCAATTTCTTTGAAGTATGTCATGGGTATCCTTATAGGGAGCACATTGTCATTTTGTAAAATTATTCTCTGAATTTTCGCTTCCCTGTGTGGCTGAAATTTTTTAAAGAAGAAGTTTTAGTTCTCTAAATATTTTTATTCATGTAAAGTCATTTCATTGTTGATTTTTGTGGGGAGACAGGGGCTGATGTCTTCTACTCGACTGCATTAATGATGTCACTCCTTAGCATGAACTTTTTTTAGTGAAGTGAAGTTATTTTCACTTCACTATAAAAAATCTGCACAATGCATTTTTGCATTTGAAACCAAAGCTATTTACAGAGCCTCTATCTTACCTTTATTTAAAAAGATTCTTTTCTAATTTGGGATATGTTGGGTTTTACTACTTAGAATTTTTACGTGAATGGGTGAGAATTTGGAGTAGCTATGGGCAATATTTTTCTTCTAGCTTACCAGAAGGGATCAGATTCTCTAATGAAATCCTGCTTTGATTTATTGACCTACTTAAGTGATTCCTGAAAACTAGAGGGAAAATTGCTGCAGAGAAGAGATCTTGTCTTTCCCTATAGTATCTACATATACTAGTGCCACAGGGATGTTTATTATACTTTTTAATTTCATATTTTATCCCCAAGTCAACTAATATTAGTAAGGGAGTTCATTCAGTTTACAAACACTAGCACTCAGATTTGGTTAAAATTAGTTAGCAATGTTTAAAAGTTGATTTGTTTTTAATTGAAACTCACATTTTCTTTAAAGCACAACAGGACTTCTCTGATAGCAGTTATACATCGAAAAAGTTCAGAATGAAAGATTTATGAAATTTCTCAATCCTCTAAGAATATGAACCATACATAAAACTTACCCATTGAGTAATAGTGAATGTCAGTGCTTTTTAAATCATTTTATAGAAAAAAGGACTTATTTTTTCAATTACAAAGGGATGCATGTATTTTATTTATAATATAGCTTCAAGACATTAACTAGGTTGCCCAGAATATCTTCCAGTTGCTATGGGGAGTTCTGTTATTTGTCAATGTAGGGTTTCCTACTTGGCAGTCCCGTGTATTTATGATGGCATCTGTGTTTGCTGGTTGCTGCATTTGCAGTGGAACTTGTTGAAGAACTTGGCCAGTGGAAGAGGGAGGGGAAAAGAAAGCAAATTAAACTTGACTTCTTGGCAGTAGAGCAGCAGCTTCTTGTTACTTGGCCCCCTATATTCCAAGAACCCCAAATGCAACTGTAGCTGATGCCATGCTTGCCTACCTATAACCATGCTTGCATTATAATAAATCTGTGTGAGAATATTAAAGCCAAAGTTAAAAAAGAAAATATGTCTTTTCCGTCAGTGTGACACTTTTCAAGTGAAATTTTATTATGGGAAATTAGTCGACGGAGAATGATGCTTATTTTTGTTCTGTGTTTTGGTTAAGGAAAAATCATCATTATCATCAATACTGTTACATAAGCTTTCACGTATTTGTTTTTTTTTTTGTGGAGCAACAAAAACTTTAATAATTCGGTAGGAATGAAATGGTAAGTACATGAGAGTTTGGAAGTTTCTTAAAATAACCATGTTCTTACCCTCAAACAAGTCAGATTAAGCTGCTCGTTTTTTAAAGTATTTTATTATATCAGTTAGATATACAATAAAAAGATATACATTAAAAAGTCGTGGGTTGGTCTAAGTGTTTCAGCACCCGTCCCTCCACCAGTGCCCATCTCCAAATCGGTTCCCCCTTCCCAGCTGTGGGGTTCTTTATTTTCTTTTTTCTTTCAGATGGTAAGCTTTTGGTACTCTCACATGTCTGGCGTTGGGGTTTTTGTTAAATGGTGGTGGAGAGATTATGTGGGGGGAGAGGGTGTTTAAAGCAAAATTTCATTGAACTACTTCAAAGTTTTTCTTCTCTGCTTGTGTGAGAAAGAGAATCACTTGTATCACTTTTTTTCCACAAGGAAGAGACTAGAAATATAATTAGGATGAAGGATGTGGTTTCAGGACAGAGCACTCGCTTTGCCTTGAAAAGTTCTGGCTTCCGTTTGCATCACTACATGGTCCCCTCAGTACCACCAAGAGTGATGCTGATCCCTGAGCACCAAGCTGGAATCATCCCTGAATGCTGCCAGGTCTAGACATCCCAAAAAAACAAAGCAAAACAAAAATGAAAGAAAAGAAATAAATAGAAGTTTAGGGAAATTAAACCTGAGATTTCTTTCTAAAAGCAAATACCAGTATATGTTTTAGATTCAGAACACCATTATTTCAGATCAAAATTCTAAATCCATAAATACCTAACCACATAAATCTGTGAGAGTTGATGGTTATAAAGATTATCTTCAGGCATCCGAAAACATTCCTTCTTAACATTATTATTGTTATCTTATTATTATCTTTTTTATATTACTAATATTAACAGAAAAATATCTGCCTGATTTTGACTCTTACTAAATAACCAAGAATTAACTACTTGGTGTCAAAATATTAAAATAAATTTTTTAACTTGAAGATTTATAGGCTGTGTTCATCCTAATTAATGTGTTTTATTTTTTAAACATTAGAAATTTTCATTGGAAATTTAAAATTTAAAATTTCATTTTAAAAGGAAAAAAAATTTTCATTTTAAACATGGGAAATTTTCAATGTTTAAATTTATTTTTTAAACATTGGAGGTAAACTTTGGTTGACTATCTATCAAATTAACTTAGACACTGTAGCCAGTTTTTATGATGCATGATTATATTATCTAGTGTCTGGAGTCTTCTAAACTTAATTGAATATACTGATGATGCTTGTACATGTAAAAATAGCTGGCCAGCAGTTCTCTCATGAGTTGTGAACCTACATGACTACACCAGGTGCACTATTTGACATTCCTGTATCACTGGTATTCTGAAGTTCTTCAGGCATTCTGCCTCTGCTGGATAGTGATCAACATTTTGAAATGTAGGTAAGATAGCCCTGGCCCGCCACCCCAGCAGAGCCTCACAACAAGCCAGACAACCCCCCCCCCACTCCATGAGGGGGTCAATTTTCCACATCCGAACTTCCCCCTCGTCAGAACTCCACCCAGCAGACCAGCCTATCACAGCCAGGCTTGCGGCCCGCGGTTCATCACTAAATGCTGGATTTTGAGATGACTGCAAGAGTATGCTACCTGCAAGGCAGAGCCTAGCAAGCTACCCGTGTTGTATTTTATATGCCAAATACCAGTAATAATTGTAGACCTCATTCCCATGACCTGATGGAATGGTTTGAGGCTCTTTATGCTCCTGGAGCAAGCAGGTGCCCTTGGGCTCTACTTGCATGAGACAGGTCATATGGAGATGTTACTGGTGCCCGCTCGAGCAAATCGATGATGAACTGGAAGACAGTGATACAGTGATACAGTGAGGTAAGATAAATACAATTCATTCTTAAGTTTAATGCCATTCTTAAGTTTAATCCCTGAAATCATGACTGTGATCCCTTCAGAACAACTATTGAAAAATTGCGAAATAGCAATTGATTAGGCATAGAGTTCACGAAATTCTAAAGGAAAAGAGAATATAGCAGATTAAAAAGAGACTGTTGGTGTCGGGAGTTAAGGCTCACTATAATTTGGGGATGATTTTTTAAAAATGAGTAAAGAATGGGACCTAAGGAACTACAACACTCACTGAGTAATGAACTGTGAATGACATCACAGAGCCAGCTCCCTTAATACTTCATAATAAGCCTCACCTAACTCAAATAAAAACAGGCCATTTTAGAAAGATACTTGCTCACAGCCAGTCAGCAAATGATGGGGCAATAATGATTCAAAGCAACAGCTCTAATAAAACCAATGCTCAGTATCCCATCTTTCTACTTCAGCGAGAAGGCCGATATAATAGAAATTCAAGGAAAAGTTAGAGCAAGAAGGTGCTCTGCATTAGATGTGGTAGGAAAATCAACAACATGGATCTTGGGAAAGAATTCTAGCATGTGAAGAGATTTAGAAGGGCTCACTCTGGGCCCAAAAGAAGTAAAGCCATATTCTGTAAAGTTTAGGAGACATGATTATTTCTATTATAGCTCATACTTAAACATTTTTCCATGGTATCACTGGGACTTAACAAATACTTGCTTGCCTTAATCACCAGACAAATGTCTTGAAAGTTCATGGTTAATGGTTAAGTGCAGGTCAAAAGAAGTTGAGGGCCAAGGAGATAGCTTGAAAGAGAGAATGCATTGCATGTGTGAGATCTCAGATTTGATCCCCAGTACCACATGTTCCCCTGAGCACTGGTGGAAGTGACTCTGCTGGCTCCACCATCACCAGGCCTAGTAGCAACCTATTACTGGGCAGGGATATCACTAGAAATGACTCTGATCCTACTGTCCCCCACCCCACCCACACACAGATAATCATTATGATGGGTGTCAAGATCTACAGTGTCAGAATTCATCAGGACAATCCACAGAAGGGTTTATGGTAGGAAGATGGAAGTTAGTGAAGGCAGAACATTCATTGATTGGTGCACAGCAGAGATAGGTGCTATATAAACAATTGATATCTCCATGGAAGGCATGAGGATTTGTACTTCCTTGTCTCTCCCTACCTTTAACTTTTCCTTTTGCAGCTGCTTGGAGTCAGTAATGCCATGAAGAACACAATTTTATTTATTTTTTTTAAATGTTTTATTATACCACCATGAGACATACACTTACAAAGATGTTCATAAGATGTTCATATTTGGGTTTAAGTCATACAGTGTTCCAGCACCCATCCCTCCACCAGTGCCCATTTCCCACCACCAATGTCCCCGATTCCCTCCCCCTCCCCTAGCCTGCCTCTATGGCAGGTTATTTATTTATTTATCTCTTTCTCTTTTCCTTCCCTTCCACATTGTGGATTACAATACATACATCAAGAGGTTGTCATGTGTATCTTTTTGCCTGTATTTAATGCTCAGTTCTAGGTTAATATTAGCACTTTCAACAATTATTAGCACACTAAGAACACAATTTTAGTTTAAGTGGGGTCATAGAAATTTTAGCTTCTATTTAATTGATGACAACTTAAAATTCAAGTAATTTGTAATATAAAATATAGAATTGGCAACTTTTTATTTATTTGTTTGTCTGTGGGCCACACTGATGATGCTCCGGGGCTACCCCTAGCTCAGGAATTGCTCAGGAATTATTCAGGAATTACTCCTGGCAGTGCTTGGGGCACCATGTGTGATGCCAGGATTGAACCCAGGAAGGTCATGTGCAAGGCAGACACCCTTCCTAGTGTATTATCACCCTCGCCCCACCAGTGGTGGGGCGCTAGAGGCTTATTGTCATTAGTTGTGGGAGCATGCCCAAGGATACTTGTGTGTGACCAACACTGTTCATGGCAGTCATGAAAGAATCAAAACAGAACCTTACACATTCAAGGCATGTGCTCTACTGCACACGCCACATTCCCATGAAGATGCAGCAGATTAATTCTATAAACACTTGTGAATTAAAAAAAAATCCTTGAAAATGAACTAAGTATAATAATATTTATATAGAAAGAGCTATTTAGGAACCAAGATATTATAAAGCAATTACAGCACTTGCCTTAAATATGGCCAATGCTGACCTAAACCCAAACATGAGCATCTTTGTAATTGTATATCTCACAGTGGTATAATAAAATAGTAAAAAAAAAAAGGCCAATGCTGTTCAAATCCCTGCTGTTCTGGTCTCCCAAGCACTACTAGAACTTCTCCCTGAGCACAGAGCCTGGAGTAAGTATTGAGAATATCACTCCAGTGATTTGGGGAGTATACACTTAAGGCCAAGTCTTAATCCTGAATCTGTGCTCAAGGAGCTTCCAGAAGTGCTTGGGTGAATAGATGCATTGCGGGGATGGAACCTGGGTCAGCAGCATGGAAGGCAAGTACCTTACTTGCTTTATGGCAGTAGGGAAATACTATTTCAGAAATGTATGTAAAATGTTTTGCAACATGGAAAAAATGACGTGAAAATATATATATTAGAAGCTGTGTCTTCTACTTTGGCATTGCCACTACCCTCAATTTATTTTGGAACTTTCAATTTTGACTAGACCTCTACTATTAAATAGAGGTGACACAATTAGAGAAAAAGGGTAGTACAGCTGTAGGGAACTTGCATGAGACTGACAATTCTCAATTCTCGGCACCCTGTAAGGTTTCCTGAGCACGGCCAGGAGTGATCCTGAGAACAGCCAGGTGTGGCCAAATCCCTTTTCCCCCAAGGAAACAAGAAACTGATTTATGGCCCAAAAGGTAAATGACGACATATGTTACCAAATTAATAGCTTCGCTTAATTTTAGGTTATATTCGACACTTAAAACATTGCTGTATCTCAATGTAAGTTATTGCATATGGGTAGTAAGGAAGTGGGTAAGATGAGTAGCATTACAGCAAAGCCCTGAAATGAAATAGCATTTGGAAAGTAGCTGCTGGTCCTATGCCATGGGAGAGAAAAAATTAGAAACACAAATGTTCCATCAGAGCCTGTTTTTGAAAATGAAATAAAATGATCAAAATCATTACCATTTAAATGCTGTACTTAATAGGTCTACATTTCTAAAGAATATATGACAAACTATGATCCAGACATTTTAGAATGAGAATATGAGACATTGCTCTCTTTCCATTTTAAGTGTCTTATTTTATCCCTTTATAATACACGCATTTGCTTTCTTTCTTTTTAAAAAATTCAGATAAAAAAAATTCAGATAGAAAAAAAATTGTGTCAAAGAAATCATTATATTTGTGGACCTGTTTTGTAATATTTTACATTCAAATTGTTTCTATTTTTATGTAGACCAAAAAACTTCCTAACTTCTTTCCAAAGTAGCAGGGCAGGGCTAGAGACATGGAACAGTGAGTGGGTCAGGTATGTGTCTTATATTTGAACAACCTGGATTCAATCCCTGACACCACATTTGGTCCTGGAGTCTAGCAGTAGTGATCCCTGGAGGGCAAAGCCAGGAAGAAGCTCTGAGCACCAGCAAAAGCAAAACAACAGTGTATATATACACTGTAATGATCATTGTAGGTGCAACAAACTGGGGTGGCTGATAGAGAATGGGGAATGGTAATGTCAGACTAGAACCCACCATTGAATGTACACATACTTACATGCTAAACTGTAAATATCTGTAGGGAAAACCACAATGTGTATAGAAGAGAGAGGTAGAAATACAGAGACAGAGAGAAAGCAAGCAAGCAAGCAAGCAAGCAAGCAAAGAAAGAAAAGAAAGAAAGAAAGAAAGAAAGAAAGAAAGAAAGAAAGAAAGAAAGAAAGAAAAGAAAGAAAGAAAGAAAGAAAGAAAGAAAGAAAGGAAGGAAGGAAGAAAGCAAGCAAGCAAGCAAGCAAGAAAGAAAGAAAGAAAAGAGAGAAAGAAAAGGGGCCTGTTATAGAGGCAGGCTGGGGGTGGGTGGGAGGGAGTGTTAAGGGAATAGAGCACTGGTGGAGAGAAGGTTGCTGGAACACTGTATGACAGAGACCCAATTATGAAAATCTTTGTAATTATATATCTCACGGTGGTATAATAAAATTTTAAGAAAATAGAAGCAACAAAAAGAAAAAGCAAGGAAGAACGCTTTTAGGTCAGTACCAAAGAATATGCAGAATGGGAACTGAATTCATGAGCTACAACCTTCCTCCATATGGCAAATATGAAATATCTTGCTCTGTAGCCTGTTCTAGTGCTTACAGAAAACATGCTAAATCATAAAGGACTATCTCTAAATAAATGCAATTCCCTATGAATGAATATGTTAGCGGAAAGAAATTGAATGGTGCCACGGTCTTTGAAAGTGAAGTAATAGACTTGAACTTCTGGTGAAAAATGGCCTCCTGTGCTTACCAAGTATTTTAATTTTCCTGGATTTTTCCCTCTTCCTAAATCTCTAAACATTTCTTGGCTGTGGTGCTTGCTGGAGTTTTAGCATTATTTTGTTTCTCTTTCATCAACCAAAGACAGCACAAACCCAGTTGATAGTTTGACTTAAGTCAGTCACTAATTAATTATTTTTAAAATTACAAAAGATATACAATTAAAAAGTTCATATTTGGGTTTGGTCAAACAGTGTTGCAGCACCATCCCGCCACCAGTGCCCACTCCACCACCAACGCCCGGTCCCCCCAGCCCGAACTTGCATTTTAAAACTTAGCTAAGAGTTCTGTTCACCTGCTATTTGCTTGCCTTGGCAGTTTTGTGCCTGGCATGATTTAGTTAGAAGGACGTGTGACATTGTGGTTGATTCGGATCACATGAAATAAGATAGTAGGCTGGTGGAAGCCATTGTAGGCCACACAGATGTAAGACTTCATGGCCGAAACTGTATGGTGTAATATAGTTGTTTTCAAAGTTTCCACACAGGAATCACAATCTATGGACCTTGGACTGGATGTGTCTAAGGTGACCTGAGTGTTCTGAATTCCCTAGTTTCCCTCTTGTTTTGGATTAAACTAAAGTAACTTCCTTTAGCATTGAAGTAACTAATTATAGTTTTATTAGAGTATTTTTCTGAAGATTAGTTAAGAGAGAAAATCTAAATGGATTGGGGGCTGGTGAGGGGAAGGAAGGGAATCTATGGCGTGACTAAGGATAAAGCTCACTGGAACTATAATATTCAAATCTGTTCTAGCATAGCTCTATGGTGAACAGAACATCAATATATAATTATGTTTATAAAGTGTAAACATTGGAATGTACTAAATCTGTTACTCTCTAATATGTGAATGTAGGTTGCGTTCTATTAACTGTTTAATTTCCTTAACACTTAGGAATAGTTTCAGTAGTTTCTGTAATTATACCTTTGCATAATGTATAACATGGTTAAGACAATTAACTCAGGTTTATGTTGTTTGAACCTAAAAGTGATTTTCTAATTTCACACTACTATTTTATTTATCACCAAATATGTAATTAGACATATGTATTGTCTATCTAGATTAAAAACAATCCACGTTTTGTTGCATTGAATTTTAGATTAGACAGATGAACTATTAATTTTCTTTTGAGTCTCTCAATTTGCCCATGCTCCTGTCTGAATATAGGGTGTTTTATTTGATGTTTGGACCAGTAACCTGAAGCTGAGGATACCCATCCAGACTTGTACTGTATAAAAGAGGATGGTTGTTTCCTGCACACCCACATTGGTAGATCTGTTTACACACTCCAGGTGACTTGCTGAGGTTTTTAGTACACAGAGATGCATATTTTACTTTTCTTTTCATCTAGGCATGGCCTCGCTTTCTCTTTTTCTGGTTTTAATCTCTCTCCAGACAATTTCTTCACTACTAATCTTTAATCTACCCTTAGTTCCTTTATGAAATCATAATCATCAGAACCAATCATCTTTGAATATACATGGACATGTTGATGATCATCTCTTACTATGATTAAACCCATAATTTGATTTCAAATAAGTATTATGTAACTTTAAAAAGTTACTAAAACTGCTTTTTTTTTATTTTATTTTTTTCTTTTTGGGTCACCCCCAGTGATGTTCAGGGGTTATTCCTGGCCCTGCACTCAGGAGTTACTCCTGGCAGTGCTTGGGACCATATGGGATGCCAGGAATTGAACCCAGTTGGCTGCATGCAAGGTAAAAACCCTCCCCATTGTACTATTGCTCTGGTCCTGTCTTGCTTCAGTCATACAGACAGACAGATAGACAGACAGACAGACAGACACAGAGAGAGAGGATAGACAGGCAGGCAGGCAGGCAATTTTTTATTGAACCGCTGTGAGAAATAGAGTTGTTCATGATTTTCAGACATAAAGCAGATTGTAAGTAGCTTCTACTATACCTAAGTTTCTTCATCTAGTATAGAACAAAAGATAATCTAGGGAGCACTGGAGTGAAAGATGCTTTTATTAATTTCTTGTGTCAGTGTTGCACATTGATGGAAGAATGATTTTTTTGGGGGGATAACTAGTGTTGTGCACCCAATAAAAGAGTTTTAGGATACATTGATGATGGGAAATGTATACTGGTTAAGGGACAAGTGCTGGAAAGTTGTATGACTGAAACCCAGTCATGAGCAACTTTGCAACTTTGTACCTCACTGGGATTCGATTAAAAAGGAAGAGAGAGAAAGACAGAGAGAGAGAAAAAGAAAGAAAGAAAGAAAGAAAGAAAGAAAGAGAAAGAAAGAAAGAAAGAAAGAAAGAAAGAAAGAAAGAAAGAAAGAAAGAAAGAAAGAAAAGAAAGAAAGAAAGAAGGAAGGAAGGAAGGAAGGAAGGAAGGAAGGAAGGAAGGAAGGAAGGAAGGAAGAAGGAAGGAAGGAAGGAAGGAAGGAAGGAAGGAAGAAAGGAAAGAAAGAGAGAAAAGAGAGAAAAAAGAAAGAGAGAGAGAGAAAAAAGAGAGAAAGAGAGAGAGAAAAAGAAAGAAAGAAAAAGAGAAAAGAGAGAAAGAGAGAGAAAAAGAAAGAAAGGAAGAAAAGAAAGAAAGAAAGAAAGAAGAAAGAAAGAAAAGAAAGAAAAGAAAGAAAGAAAGAAAGAAAGAAAGAAAGAAAGAAAGAAAGAAAGAAAGAAAGAAAGAAAGAAAGAAAGAAAGAAAGAAATATAGAAAGGAAATAATTAGAGCTTTGTAAGCAGCAGATTGGAATGGAACAGAAGGTCATGGGGAAGCAAGAAAATGGAGTTAACACTAAAGGAAGAAACATCTGGGAACTTGTTTTTTGGAGATTGGTCACACAAAACTATCCTTTGAGCAAACATAGAAATACTGGATAAAACATGTATGTGTGTACATAATGTATTTATGTACTGTTGAGGGCAGAAAAGCCAACTCAAACTAAAAGTAAAGTAAGAACCATAAAAGATAAGTGTCAAACCCAACGTTTGCTTCCAGGGTTTCTGCTGAATCCTGAAATATCAAGTTTCTATTTTGACAGCTTCTTGGGAAATGGAGGTCACTTGTTAAAACTTAGGATCTACCCATGGTAGGAAGCAAACCTAATGGAACAAACCATAAAACATAAAACCCTTACATAAAACAGACGGGAGGAGTGAGACAATGACAAGGACACTTGGGAAATTTGCCTGTATTGAAACTAATGCTAAGAGAAAAGATGGAAAAACTTCCTTAAGAATTTGCAAGTATAAACTGACCCTCACTGGGTCTGAAAATACCTCATGTAGGGAATTTAGCTAAGAGTATTCTTGCTCGGTGCTACTCCAGATGACTGGCAGAAACAAATGAAAATATGTTGGACGAATTCAAGCTCAGTCTAGGCATCAACCACAGTCCAAGGATAGAATGCCAAGGAAAATGAATCTACTTGATAGAATTACTCAGAATTATTGAAAGACACTAATCCTCAGATCAAGAAAACCAAACAAATTCCAAGATAAAATTAGGAATTTCTCTTCATCAAAAACCATTGCTTTGGAGGTAGTGAGGTGAGGTGACTATACACTAAATCCATGAATGTCAATGTTAACATGAATACATAATCTAAACTATAATCAGGTTTTAAAAAATTTAAAAGTCGCATTTATTATATACAGCATAGGATATTTATAATCTATAAAACTAATTCTTCATAATATAAAATAATATGAAAATTTGTGTACTGATAAAATGTATAATTTGCTTATACTTATGAACCAATAAATAAACAATTTTTGGAGTTCTGCATAGTGGAAACTCAGGTTGTAGACCTGTTTTGTACCCAGGGATCACTGTTGATTAGATTTGGGAGACCATATCAGGTGCCAGGGATCAAAGTCGGGTCAGCTGTATGTAAGGCAGCCGACTAATTGTTGTACTGTTTTGCAGGTTTTCTTTTTTCCTTTTAACTTTTGTCATTAAATTGATTTTTTTAATTTATGATATTTTTTGCTCACATGCAAACTTTTAAAACTAATCATTTTTATTTATTTAATTTGATCTCATACATCACATGAGCAAAGTCATACAGTGTTTGGGTTTTTTTTTTCTCTTATTTCACTTAGTATAATACGCTTGGATCCTTTGGTGTTTCAGATGTCAGGATTTTGTCATTGCAGTGAAATAGCATTCTACCTCTTCTATAACCATTCAGTGGGCAATTAGGTTGTTTTTGGTTCTTGACTACTCTTAAATTTATGTTTTTACCAGATTTTATTCTTGATTTTTTTTTAGTTTTAAGCATTATATGTAGAATTTTATTATGGAAAAATAAGTATTTCGTTTTCTTTCTCTATTTCTACCACATATAAACAACATTCCCTCATCCCTGTATTGTGGATGTAGTTAACACTGTAATTTTGAACATTTCAGTATTTTGTAATTTACAAAAGTTTGGCTCTGAAATTGTAGTGCAGCTGGTCAAAATATTAAATTACTTTTACTTTCCTGGACATCTCATTTTCCAAGCTTGTTCTTTTATTTTCTTAGTTTTTGTGTAACTATTGTTCATTCAAATAGAAATGCTTCCTAGTTGCCCAATTCTCCTATCAAGGCATTAAGATACATCACACATTCTGTGAGTTCAATCACTGAGACTTTCCTGAAATGTAAATCCTATCATAGTATCTTTCCTATGATAAGGTTATTAATAAATGTTATTAGTAGATTAACAGAAATGCTACTGGATGAATTACATAAACATATTTTTATTGACTTTGGTGGGACTTTCTGGTGGGATCCTCTTTGGTGGGATCCTCTTTGGGGGGAGACTTGGGCCCTCATGCATGGTCTAAGTTCTGACCAGAGTTAGAGGTCTTCCGTTATATTGGATTGCAGTGGTAAAAGCTTGTTCTACTATTGAAAGCCTTTGGAACTGCGCTGGACTTGTGAGTTTTCATCCATTCCCCAGTGGCCTTGGAGGTAGAAGAGAACTTCTGTTCTGATATTGTTGGAGACCCCAGTGGCTCCCCAACATGTTACTATTCATTGAAAAGTAATATGTCAGCTAACTGAGTGACCAGGTATGGGAATAATTTTTCTTTCTGTAGTACCTGCTTTCCAAGAATTATGGACATTATATCTTTGTCTTGTGATATTTTTATGAAAAAGTAGAATCAAGTGTCTATAGTTTTAACAAGTACAATATATCTACAGAGAATCAAATAAAATCCATGAAAGTAAACAGGCTTGCACTAGAATGAAATCATTTTTAAGTTCTGTCTCAAATTCAACGTCCTTGCTGGGTTATCTTGAGAACCCCAATAGTTTGGTACTTTCCTACCTTAGAACAAGGAATTACTCTGGACTTCCCTGAAAATACTTTCTATTTTCTTTAGCTTTTATTATAACAAACTATACACATGTCCTTTATTTCCCTGTGAGATTTTTTATTTTAAAATTTATAGTTGTATTTGAAAAGGCTTCTATTGTTTTTAAAGTGTTAAAATGGGATTTTTCCATTTAGCACTGTTTAGGTGTCAGAAACAAATATGTAGAATAAAAAATAAGATTTAACTTTTATCAATTATATGGTTAAATTTGAAAAATCATGGGCTGTCTTTTGCTGGTGAAAATACACTGAAATACATATATGGATCACATCAGAAATGAGAAAAAGAAAAAATGTGCAAAAAGTAAATATTAAGAGTTCTCAGTGTATAACAATGTCTCAATAGGATTCAAATGTAAAAAAATAAATAGCATTTTTTTAGTGAACAATGCAGTTACTAAAATCTTTAAGCTTTTTGAAAAATCTCTTGTTTAATGACTTATAAATGCAGTGGAAGCTAGGATATCTGGGATTGTTATATTTCATAATATCTAGTCTTCGCAATCAGTATTAAGGGCAAGTTGAAAATTTACTTGGATTATTTATTATATTCTTAACTGATACTGAGTTGTTTATATTTTTAAAGAGAATTTATTTCTTATTTCCTTCCCCACTTCAATCTGCTGTTGTTGATGTTGCTGTGGTGCCTGTGGGTGACAAATTGCTGGTTGTGATGCTTATACAAGTTTTAGCTGTAGTACTTGCTGGAGATCACAGATCAGCTTGTTGTATATTCAAACTTGACCACTCACCAGTTTGTTTTTTCTTTTTTTTCTTTTTTTGGGTCACACCCAGAAATGCTCAGGGGTTACTCCTGGCTCTGCACTCAGGAATTACTCCTGGCGGTGCTCGGGGACCATATGGGATGCTGGGGAGCGAACCCGACCAGCATGGGCCGGCCGCGTGCAAGGCAAACGCCCTACCCGCTGGGCTATTGCTCCTGCCCTCAACCACAAGTTTGTTTTTCATAAGGTGCAGTGCTTCTACTTATTCTTGCCAGTGGCTGCACCCTCTAGTTGATGCCCATATATTTTGGTTGCAGTGTTAGCTGGGGATTGCTTAATGCTCACGCCTGTGCTTCCTAGGGTCATACTTCATGCTCATGGCCCAAGCACATCAGTATTTTGCTTTCTGTGTGGTGGCTCTTGCAGTGGGACATGCCCTTGTTATGCTTACATATGGGGCAGAGCTGCCACTGGCTCTCCCTGTGACCAGCTGATCAGCCCAGGAGGGAAGGTGGGTTCTAGCCCTGACCCGCCATCCCAGCAGAGCCTTGCAAGAAGTCAGAGGAACACTCCACACCATGAGGGCCGCCATTTTCCACATACAGATGCCAAAGCTCATCAGAGCTCCACACAGGAGAAAAGCTGATCTTTCTGCATCTCGAGCGGCTGCTTTGCGACCGCATGATTAACAATTAATGCATGAGGTGAGAAGCTACTACAAGAGTATCCCACCCGCATGGCAGAGCCTGACAAGCTACCTGTGTCGTATTTGATATGCCAAAACCAATAACAATTATAGACCTTTTCCAATGAAGGACCTGAAGGAATGGTTTGAGGCTCTTCATGTTCCTGGAGTGAGCAGATGCCCTCCGGCTACATGTGAAAGGATCTATGGAATGATGTTGTGATAAAAGTGACAAGTGACTTCTACTGATGGCTGGAGAGTTAGTACAGCAGTTAGGGGTCTTGTCTTGTATGCAGCAATTTGGGCTTTAACCCCAACATCCCATATAATCCCACGAGCCCTGCCAGGAGTAATCCCTGAGCACAGACCCATGAATGAGACCTCAGCACCGCCAAGCATGGCCTCCCTCCAAACCCCCCCCCCTAAGAAAATTCTATAATTTACTTATTTGGGGAATAATTGAAGCTGTATGGGTCATTTCAAATTATCTACAATTTCGAGAAACTTATTTTCTAATGTGCATTGTGAAAATAAAAAAATTCCTACTTTTAAATTTGCTACAATGTTAACCATAAAAATAGGCATCACAAGACAATATTGCAGTTAAGATGCATTCTAAGCACTCTAGGTTGGTGGCACCACATGGTCCCCCAATTATTGTGGGGTGCAGACCTGGAGTACTGCTTGAGTACTGCTAGGAGGTGTCAACACTGCAGAGTGCCCAGGGGGTCCCTGGCACTGGGGTTTTGGCATTGAAAACCACTATCTTGTTATTTTGACTTTCACTGCTGGGACCCCTGGATCACCCTAGTACCACTTGGGAGTCTCCTGTCCCTCAGCAAAGAAACGATAGAGCAATTGCAAGTAGTACTAGTACATAGGAATCACCGAATGGGTGGGTGGTCCTGATTTGAACTAATGGTTGTATGCTCCAACTGCTACTATTATGACGATTACTACTGCGTATTCACTTGGGTTCTCATCATGAGTTTCCTTGAGGGTTTCCAGAGACTTCTCATCAAAAGAAAGAGGCAAAGAAATATTTTTTGCTCTTTCAGAAAGGTTTCAGAACCTTTCATGAGAATCCCCTTGGATATTTTTCTTGGCCAACTATTTGAAGATCTAGGATGTCTTTCTTCTCTGAATATTCTGCCTCAGGGACAACTTATGTCCTCCCTCATAACTTCAGTAATTCTTCACATTGTAGTAGCTTCAAGGCTTAATAATTTATCATGGACTCGGATTTATTTAGCAGTTTCATATGTATTATGTTCAATCAAGAATTCATTGGTTTTTTTTTAAAGACTAATAGTAATAAATAACTGCTTTCTCTATTGTTTACATTTTCTCTGATCTGAACATAAAATAAGAATCTTCAGCATCTTGGTTTAAATTGTCACCATCAGTTACAGATGTGTACATTATTATTTATATGTCTATATTAATTAGTCTGTGTTTTAGGTAAATAAATGGGGAAGGAACTTAATTTCTCAGTGTTGCTTGAAATTTCTGGGAAATTTAGAGACTTTATTTTTAAATGTTCCATAGTGAATTGTGTGATTTTCCACTCATTTGCTTTATACATTCTCAAAATGTTTTATCCAAGAAGTCTTTTTTAGAAATTAAACTTTGTGTTGGCTTGAAAATAATGTACTATAAAGTGGGTTGATTTGGGGATGTCACAAAAGGACCCTTCAGCTAGCAAAATTCTCCAATAGAAGAGAGGTGCCAAATCGACAATTCCTAATGAGACTGTTCTTGCTAATTGTGCTTGACATAGAGGGAATACTGATGGATTGTTTGGCATTTTTATTTCTCTAACATCTACAGAGGCATTTGAGGTTGTCTGATTAAAGATGTTTATTGCATTAGACTTTTGGGAAGTCTTAAGTAAAAGCATCATTGTACATAGAGCCAAGCTAAATAGCTCTCTTTTCTAGTTGAGCTATTTTTTTTTGTCTAAACTAGATAGTATTTAAGAAACTATGAGAATATTATTTCTAAATTATGGGACAGCAAGTAGTTTTAAACTTCAACATTCTTTATATGTGGATTTATTTTTGAGTTTTGCTAACTATGTAAATAATATATCAACCAGAAATTTTTGTCATCTCAGAATAGTTTATTTTATTTTATTTTTTTTTGCTTTGTTGGGTCACACCCAGCGATGCTCAGGGGTTACTCCTGGTGGTGCTTGGGGGGACCATATGGGATGCCGGGTATTGAACGCCGGTCAGCCTTGTGCAAGGCAAATTCCTCATCCACTGTGCTCTAGCTCCAGCACCCAGAATAGATTATTTTTAGATTCTTCATTTACCACTATCAAAGAAGGAATTCCATTAAAATGATAATTTCCAGATATGAATGAAAATATTAGAAGAAATTCTAGGTTATAAGTCTGTCCTTAGACTGTGGTTATAACCAGTGAAAGTACTAATTGGGATGTTTTACTCACACTTTAAATTCAAGTTGCTTTGCTCAAATGTATTTATTTTACCTCTTATACCTTTATTTCCTTTCATAAATAATTAATTTCCTCTCCCTTTACTTGCCAAACTATAAACCATGGCTCCTTCACTATTTGCTCATTAAAATCTGTGGTTCTCTCTCTAAATAACACTAGAATCAATCTTCACACACTTTGTCCTTTCCTCAGCCCTTTTCAAACCATTTGCATTCCACCCTTCAATGGTGTTTCAATCTCTTTACCCCAAGGCACCTAAGGAATCTTTCATTCCTTTACATTTCTTGTGGAATTAAGTCAACGTGCAGGGAGAGACCATTAAGGTCCTGGATAACCTCAGTACTGCTACTGTTGGTAGGACATTGTT
Organism: Cryptotis parvus; assembly: GCA_021461705.1. Classification (NCBI taxonomy): domain Eukaryota; kingdom Metazoa; phylum Chordata; class Mammalia; order Eulipotyphla; family Soricidae; genus Cryptotis; species Cryptotis parvus. Next base: position 71,752 of record JAJIBD010025831.1, on the reverse strand, counting down.
GTTACTAAGATCCGCAAACAAAATCCATCCTTTTACTTACAGTGTGATTCCAAACTTTGCTTAGAATATTTTTCATATCAATAATAAATCAGTAATGGTAAGAACAATAATAATTTCCAATTTAGATAATTTTGTGAGAATTAAATTAGCTACTTTTTGTTTAAAGTGGTAGTTATCACCACACTAGCATTTAATATATTATTTTTCTTTTGTTATCATTGTTGTTATTATTTATTATTTACTGAGTACTCAAAGTGCTGGGTGCTTATGAAAAAAACTTGCTCTTGACTATTACCTGAAGGACAGCAAAGCAGGACCAATTAGAAAAAAATATAGATATTAGGACTATAGAAAAGGTGCTAACGAACGCACAGAAAAAGCAAAGACCCATATCCGAATTTCAAGGAATCCATTCCCAAAATTCAGTGCTAGATACTAGAGCTCCTGGTTTAGCATGGGAAACAAACCTATATTTAAATAATAGCTATACAAGACAAAATGTTTAATATATGTTCCCATAACAAAATAAATATTTTAAATAAAATACATAGTAATATTAGTCAAAGAGGATATAAATCAAGTGAAACACTGCAGGAGAGTTCTTAAGATTATCTCAGGAAGAGCAGCTGGTGAGTTTTGTAGGAAATGAAAGAAGTTACCATACTTCCATATTTTACATTCAATCTATAGCTAAGCTGAAGTTTTGCAACTAACATTAGCATGTGATATTCTATTTTAAAAAGGAGATCATCCAAATTTTTATTGCGAAAGGGTGATGATATACAGTCTTTTATATAGGGTGATATATGAACTCACAATGTATTACTAAGATCTTTGAGAGGATTTTCCATTTATGTTTATCAGGCATAATGGTCTTTACTTACTTTTTGTGCAATATTCCTTTTGCTTCTTGTGTTAGGGGTGATGCTGGTCTCATAAACTGCCTGGAAGAATATCATATTTTGTAATCCCGAGAAAAAGATTTCAGATGCATCATACTCTGACTTTAAACTATCCTACAAAGTGGTAGAAATCAAAAGAGTATGACACTGGGGTAAAAATAGACACATAAATAAATTGAATATAACTGAGATCCCAGAAATAAATTCACATGCTGGACACTTAACTTATGACCAGAATCCAAGAGCATACAACAGAAAAGCAAAGGCTTTAGAACAGATGATTTTGGGGAAACAGTATCTACTTATAAAAGATGAAATCAGATCATCATCTCATTCAATCACAAAACAATTCAATATGGGTTAAATTTTAGATTTGTAAGACTAAACGCATAAAATATATGAGTAAAGTATAAGGAATACACTTTTCACTGATGTTTTTCAGGGACTTGATTATAATAGCAAGGAACAAAATAAGAACATACAACTAGGACTGCATCAAATAAAAAACTTTCTGCACAGCAAAGGAAAATATCAGTAAAATGAAAATATCTACTACAGAATTGTTAAAAATGCTTCACATTAAAAATCAACAAAAAGTTAATAGTAAAGGCAGATAGATAGCTTGTGCAATAGTTCAAAAATAACAAAAAGCCACAAACTGAGTTTTTCAAAATACTTATTTACATCCATCCATCTATCTATCTATCTATCTATCTATCTATCTATCTATCTATCTATCTATCTATCTATCTATCTATCTATCTATCTATCTATCTATCTATCTATCTATCTATCTATCTATCTATCTATCTATCTATCTATCTATCTATCTATCTATCTATCTTCTTTTTTTATTTTATCTACTATCTATCTATCTATCTATCTATCTATCTATCTATCTATCTATCTATCTATCTATCTATCTATCTATCTATCTATCTATCTATCTATCTATCTATCTATCTATCTATCTATCTATCTATCTATCTATCTATCTATCTATCTATCTATCTTGCCTTTAGGTCACACCCAGCTATGCTCAGGGGTTACTATTGGCTCTTCCCTCAGGAATTATTCTTGGCAGTGCTCTGGGGACCATGTGGGATGCCAGGGAATGAACCTGGCTGTGTGTAAGGCAAATGCCCTATCTGTTGTGCTATCACTCCGGCCCCCAAACAGAGTTTTTCAAAACTATATTTTATTATACCACCATGAGATAAACAATTACAAAAATGTTCATGTTTGAGTTTCGGCCATACAGTGTTCCAGCACCCATCCCTCCACCAGTGTCCATTTCCCACCACCAATGTCTTCGATCTCCCTCCTCCCCTAGCCTGCCTCCATGGCAAGCTCTTTATCTCTTTTCTCTCTTACTCTTTCTCTCTCTTCTTTCTCTCTTCCTTCTCCTACACATTGTGGATTGTAATATATATATATATATATTATATATATAAAAAATACTTAGAGGTTATCATGTGTATCTTTTTGCCTGTATTGAATGCTTAGTTCTATGTGGTAATAGCACTTTTCGACAATTATTGGCGCACTGTTCCATTCTCTGTCTTACCTAACCTCTGCTCCCACACATTCATTTGTGGTAATTTACACCTTTGACAAGACCTCCTGATCCACATTTCCCGCCTGACCTTGAATATTGGTATCATGCAAATAAATGCAGTCATTCTATATCTGTCTCTCTACTTCTGGCTAATTTCACTCAACATGATCCTCTCCATGTCCATCCATTTATAGGCAAATTTCATAACTTCATTTTTCCTAACCGCTGCATAGTATTCCATTGTGTAGATGTACCAAAGTTTCTTTATCCAGTCTTTGATTCTCGGGCACTCTGGTTGTTCCCAGATTCTGGCTATTGTGAATCATGCTGTGGAACATAAAAGTAGGGATGGTGTTTCTGCTGTGTGGCAAGTAGGATCCCCAGAGTATATTCCCAGGAGTGGTATGGCTGGGTCAAATGGGAGTTCAATTTTTAGTCTTTGGAGGAATGTCCATATAATTTTCCCAAAAGGCTGTATTGGCAACATTCCCACCAACAGTGGATGAGAGTCCCCTTTTCTCCGCATCCACGCCAACACTGGTTTTTCTTGCTCTTTTGGATATGTGACAGTCTCTGTGGTGTGAGATGATATCTCATTGTTGTTTTGATTTGAATCTCTCTGATGACTTATCATGATGAACATATTTTCATATGTCTTTTGACTATTAGAACTTCTTCCTTGTTGAAGTTTCTGTTCATTTCTTCTCCCCAGTTTTTGATGGGGTTGGCTGTTTTCTTCTTGTAAAGTTCTGCCAGTGCCTGATATATCCTGGATATTAACCCCTTATCAGATGGGTATTGGGTGAATATTCTTTCCCATTTTGTGAACAGTCTTTGTATCTTGGTCATTGTTTATTTTGAGGTGCAGAAGATTTTTAGCTTCATGTAATCCCATATGATAATCTTTTCTTTTTAGTTGTTTTGTTAATGGTGTTTTTCTTTGAAGATGTCCTTAGCTTCAATATCGTGGAGGGGTTTCCTTTATTTTCTTCAATGTACTTTATGGATTCAGGTCTGATATTGAGATCTTAATCCATTTTGATCTGATTTTTGTGCATGGTGTTAGCCAGAGGCCCAAATTCATTTTTTACATGTAACTTCCCAGTTTTCCCAGCACCATTTGTTGAAGAGGCTTTCTTTGCTCCATTTCGTACTTTTTGCTCCTTTATCAAAGATTCATGATATTGGTGCTAGTTGTCAGGATACTCAACTCTATTCCATAGGTCCACAGATCTCTAAACAGAGTTTTTAAGATGTGCAGAAGACACTTCTTCAAAGAGGAGAAGTTGGCCAACAAGAGCGTGAAAAAAACTTCTATAACTTCTATCAGGAAATTTTAGAAAAATATGACAATGTACCTTCATTCAGTGCTGGTGGGATTGTTGCCTGGTTTGATCTTCATGGAAAATGGCATGGAGGCCTCTAACAAATTTAAAATTGCAAATGTCATATGTACAGATGTCACATATACCAAATACAGATGTCAAATATACCAATTCCAGTTGGTATACATGGAATTCAGATATGGGGCAGAGCTGCTACTAGCTCTCCCTGTGCCTAGCTGATCATTCAGCACCTAGGAGGGAAGGTGGTTTCCAGCCCTGACCCGCCATCCCAGCAGAGCCTCTCAAGAAGCCAGAGGAACCCCCACACCATGAATGCTGCCATTTTCTACATCTGGACTCCACAGCTCATCAGAGCTCCACCCAGCAGAAAAGCTGATCTTTCCACGTCTCGTTAAGTGTACAAGATGAGAGGCTACTACAAGAGTATCCCACCAGCACGACAGAGCCTGGCAAGCTACCCATGTTGTATTTGATATACCAAAACCAGTAACAATTATAGACCTCATTCCCATAACCTGAAGATATGATTTGAGGCTCTTCATGTACCTAGAGTGAGCAGATGCCCTTAGACTACACTCAGCATATGACAGGACGTATGGAGATGTTACTGGTTCCCTCTCAAGCAAGTCAATGAACAACGGGAAGACAAGTGATACAAGTAATATCATCAGTCCTATGAGAATGGCTTATATTACAAAGACTAGAAAGAATATTTGTTGGCAAGATTGTAAAGAAAGGAACTCAAAATTTTTTCTGGGAATTTAAGCTAATCTATTCCCCTTTGTAAATTATTATGCAGTTCTATTACAAATGTGCTAAACTATGCTTATCATCCCTTTCCTAGATATCTAAAGAACACAAGGGTTCAGAGCAATAGTACTGAGTGTAGTATGCTTACACACAGCCAATGTAAGTTTATCCCTGGCACTATTGTGGTGCCCTGAGCCTGCCAGGTGTGATCCTTGAGCACAAGGCTATTTTAAGCTTAGAATAAAAACAGAAACAAACCCCACAGAAGCAGTAATTTGAAGAATCTATGCACATTCATGCATATGGAAGCACAGTTTACAATAATGTATGAAAAATAAACCGAGTGCCAAAGACAGATGAGCAGGTAAAGGAGAAGAGTGGCACACATCATATACACAATGGAATACCACTTGGCGATAGAGAAAAATAAAAGCTTTCCTATGTGATAACATGGATGGAGCTGCCAATGCACTCTCCAGTTTAAAAAGAGAAAGAGAAATGTATTTCATCTCATTATATGTGGGCTATAAACAAAGCAAGTTGATGCACCAAAAAAAAAAAAAAACCATGGTTCAGACCACAGAATGAGATTATCAGAGGGAAGGGTATGAGTCCACAAGGAATGGAGGCTGCCTGAATGAGGGAAGGGATTTGGGAACTTTAACTGTGGATGTGGTACAACTTCATTTTGAAACAGTTATAAGCAAGCCCTCCTGGAATTACAATTTAATTCAATGATCTGCGCAACTTGAGGAGGCCTTTCCTGCACTTCTTTTACATGGATTGTGATGATGACAACGGAAGCAGCTGTCTTAGATCCAGAGGTAATGGAACTTGTGCTGTGAATGACAAAGCTGTCTGTCAATACTACCTCTGGGTTTTGTTCTGAGAGAGATAAATGTATATAATACATGTGTGTGAAATCAACACAATGCATATACATTCTTTGTATGAAATAATGAAATTTAGTAATTTGTTTCTACTTGGCAGGGTCTTTTCTGTAGTCGTAGTCTATTTTTTGCTAAGTTCAAGAAGAGTAATGAAGCAAGGGGGAGAAAGTCCAGCAAAGAGATAAAAGCATAAAAAATAGGTGAAAGTGAGTAAATGCGAATATTTTGGTATGACTGAACTGGAGGTTGTGAGAGAAAGTGTTGAGAGTTAGAGTTGTAAATAGGCTGTGAGCAAATCTTGAGTCTTTGTATCATGCTATAACATTCAGATTTTATCCTTCTAGTCCTGTGAACCATAGAAACTCATAGAGGAAAGGGAAAGATATAAAGAAAAATCCTGTCAGCATTAATACAGAGAATAGATGATCTTTGTTCTTCAGATTCCTCCCACTCCTTTCCTTTCCTTCTTGTTGCGGTGATGCTTGTGGGTCAGAATCAGCTAACCTGATGTGACACTGATGGGTAACACACTAGCCTGACTGTGGTGTCCTGGGTGTTTCAGATCAAACTGCAGTCTTCCCTGGGCTCCGCTTCTTGGCCAGGTGTTGTACTATGTTTACTGTTGTGCTTGCATTCATACTGAAGAGGTTTGGTCTGTCTCACACACCTACTGTCTAGGGCACACTCTCCCTGGACATGGTGTTTGAATATATTTTTGTCGCAATATTGCCATTTACAGTATTAATTGCACTTGCTTGGCAGTGGTTGCAGTTGAAATTGCTAGATACTAGAGAGCAAATTGCAAGGCTTAATGAAAGTTACCAGGATTATCTGCTGACGTGAGGTAGCACCAGGGACCTTCCCCTTGCAAGGTGGGTATTATAAGCCCCTGAGTCATCCAGGTTTCCAACATCATGTTGAATTGACTGTGTCCTGTTTCTTTTAGTCTTCAGTTGGCTAATCAAGAACATGAAATAGTCTCTTCTCATTTTAGTTTAATTCCTATAAAATCTATAGGATTCAGTGTAAAATCAAAGGAATAGAATGAACGTTTCTAGTACCAACTTCTTAAACTTGAGCTTTTTTAGTAAATAAGAAGACTGTCACAGTTGGTAAGCACACAACTGGTGGAGCTGTTTGTCTTTTCAGCCATGCCAATATTCAGAAAGTGCTGGCCAAGGTTCAAGAAGCATTTGTATCTGCTTTTGGTAGAATTAGTTTTTTAATTATATTGCTGATAAATCCTTTTTCTCTGTGGTCATTTACTTGATTACACAGCATGTTTGTCAAACAGTTGCTAAATCCAGCAACTCTTAATTCCCTAACTTGGGAACCCAAAATTTTGTCATTACTCAAAGTGACAGCTTTAAGTTTCAGTGTCCTGTTACAACAATTTTATTTCTATATTTTGGGGAGGATTATATGGGTTGGGTCACACCTAGTAGTTCTCAGAGTTTATTCTCGGCTCTGTGATCAGGGATCACTTTTGGGAGCTCCCAGGGGACAGCATGCAGATCCAGGGTCTAACTGGGATCAGCTCTTGACCACTGTGCCATCTTTCTAGCCATGAGTATTTTTATATGTGGAAAAAGTATTTTTTATATGAGTTAACAACCAAATGCCGGGTTGACTGTAAATTTTCTAAAGAGTTGCACCGAAGAGTTTTAACCTCCACTAATCAGAAATGATATAATTTGCTCTTGCAAGTAGAGAAACACTCTTGATAAATATATCTTAGTATCAGGAATTATTTTTTTAGTATCAGGAATTATTGGCAAATATGTTTTTATTGAAAATTCTTACCATGTGCTTTTTTTAATTGCTATTAAAAGATAAAGTCCAAGCTTTTTTATTGAATTAGTGGATTTTTAGTACTATTACTCTCTGTATCACAGTATCACTGTCTTCCCCGTTCATTGTCTATTTGCTTGAGCGGGCACCAGTAACATCTCCATATGACCTGTCTCATGCTAGTAGAGCCCAAGGGCACCTGCTTGCTCCAGGAACATAAAGAGCCTCAGACCATTCCATCAGGTCATGGGAATGAGGTCTATAATTGTTACGGGTATCTGGCATATTAAATACGACACGGGTAGCTTGCCAGGCTCTGCCGTGCAGATAGCATACTGTTGTAGTCATCTCAACATCCAGCATTTATGATGAACTGCTGCGGCCGCCAAGCGGCCCCGTGAGCCGGACTGTGATAGGCTGGTCTGCTGGGTGGAGTTCTGATGAGGGGGAAGTCCAGATGTGGAAAATAGAGGTCCTCATGGAGTGGGGGTCGTCTGGCTTGTTGTGAGGCTCTGCTGGGGTGGCGGGTCAGGGCTAGAACCTGACATCCCTCCCGGTCACCTCATGAGCAGCTGGGCACAGTGAGAGTCAGTAGCAGCTCTGCCCTATGGCTGTCTCTGGATCAGCATACCTGAGCCGGATTAAAAAAAGACTGCTGCAGGGTGGATATTGATGATCTGGTCTGAGATAGGCTGGTTTGCTGGGTGGAGTTCTGATGAGGGGGAAGTCTGGATGTGGAAAATGGAGGTCCTCATGGGGTGTTAAAAGGAAGTTGATTTTCTTAATAATAAGGTAATGCTTAGAATAATTCTTTCCAAATCATTATAGAAATATTAATCTGCAAGTATTGCTGATAATCTGTGATGTACCAAGACCCAGTTAAGCTTAGTAATTTGGTAGTTCTGATTTAAAATATTAACTCAGGCATAGTTGATTGCAAGAACCCAATCAAGGTAGAGAGTGATAAAGAATAGTATCATCACTCTGAGAGTTGACTATCTGGATGGGAGAACAAGAGTCTAAATTTGATAGGGAGAAAAAAAGAAGCTTAATTTCACCTAGGACTATATTGTAGAGACAGACTTTGGGCATCATATTCAGAGGAGAAAGTGTGTCTGTCTGTCTGTTTGTCTGTCTATTTATCTATTTTTTGCTTTTTTGGTCACACCCCCGCAATGCAAAGGGTTTACTCATGGCTCTGCACTCAGGAATTACTTCAGGTGGTGCTCCAGGAACCATATGGGATGCCAAGGATCAAACCTGGGGTGGCCACATGCAAGGAAAATGCCTTCCCTGCTGGACTATCGCTCTGACCCCAGGAGAGTTTGATGGGGTCTTAACAATTTGGCTTCAAACAGGTTGGACTTGAACTAGGTAATGAGAATCAAAATTAATTCATATAGGCAGAGTGGACAGAAAATGTGATCTAATCATGAAGGAATCATCAGAACAAAGGAGTACAGGAAGGGCAAAAACAAAATGTAAGTTTGAGGATATTTTCAAATTTATGTAACATTGAACTTGTTGATCTCAGACCAAAGCTATTATTTGTTTAGAAAATAAACAGGATTTGTTGGGAAATTAAAGATCGGAAGAGATAGCAGATTGAATAAGTATATTAATGGTGTTAACCAGGGGCAATTCCTCAAATCCCAGACTAATAGCCCTCCCAGTAATCTCTAAAGAAGCCCCCTCTTGATTCCAGCAAAGAGGAAACAGCTCGAGATACCAAACATGTTTGGTTCTGTACTTTGTTCACTATGCTAGGTGGGTTCTCTCTAGCTCCCCAGTCTATGTAAATAGAATTTTGAATATTGATGTTCACAAACATTATTCTGTGTCTTTGAGCTTTGTAACCCATCAGTATACCCCATTGTTGATCAAACTTAATAGTTCAGTACTATAGTCCGTTTGCAACCATATGAACCAACAGATTTTTTTTAAAGATTTTTAATCGAATCACTGTAAAATACACAGTTCCAAAGTTGTTCGTAACTGGGTTTCAGTCATACAATATCCAATACCCATCTGTTCAGGGGTGTACAGTTCCCACCACTGATTACCCAGTTTCTCTGCCATCACTCTCCCTCAGTCTGCCTCTTTGGCAAACACTTTTTTTTTTATCTCTCTTGGTCTTTCCTTTTAGGCATTATAGTTTGCAATACAAGTCCTAAAAGGTCACATGTTTGTTCCTGCACCTGCTCTCAGCATTCAGTTGGACCAAAAGATTTTTAAAAATATGTTATTATACCACGTGAAATATACAATTACAAAGATGTTCATGTATTTGTTTCAATCATGTAGTGTTCCAGCACCCATCCCTCCACCAGTGCCAATTTCCCACCACCAATGTCCCCGATTCCCTCTCTCCTCCCCTAGCCTGCCTCTATGGCAGGTGCCTTATCTCTTTCTCTCTCTTTCTCTTTCTCTCTCTCTCTTTATCTATTCCTTCTCTTACCTATCGTGGATTGTAGTACATACACTTAGAGGTTATCATGTGTATCATTTTGCCTGTATTTAATACTCAGTTCTAGGTTGTTATTAGCACTTTCTACAATTATTAACACACTGTTCCCTTCTCTGCCTGACAAGTCCCTCCTAATTTTAATTGTGACAATCTATTTTAGAATTTGAAGAAGTTTTTTTTTTCCCTTCAGACTTTCCAAGCTTTTGGAGATTTAAAAATTTGAACTAGAAACTTGTCCATAGAGTGTTATAATTTTTAGATAATTGCTGAATCATCCTTTTTTTTTATGGAATTGGGTGACTTTTCTCCACCACCATGCTGCCCTGGGGGTGCCATATGGGCCACAGAGGGAACTGCAAAAGCCTGCAGTATTGGGTATTCTCAAACATTCTGTTTTCAAAGTAATAAGCAGATCCAATTCTGGTTAGCTTCCCAACCTGTAGGGCTGTCAAATGGAAAGGAAAAACAAAGTACAAGTAGTTTCTTTTAAGGTGCACATGTTGACTGGTGTTTCCTTTGTTGGCTATTAGAAGGCGCCTTCATCATGGTACAAAGGAGTTTTCTTGATGCAGTGGGGATTTTTTTTTTGGCTCAAGATATGATGTCCACAGTGGTACTTTTAAGTCTGATGGGTGACCAAGCAAGTACACTATGGACTTTTGACATATCTTTATAGAACCTGAAAAAGAAAGGAGTTTGAATATTGAAAAGGAAGTAGAAAAAAAGGAACACGAGATAAGTTTTTGCTTTTATCTAAATCTTGCACTTATTAGAGAAATCATACTGCAAAAAAGAAAAAGACCCAAATAAGTCCATAGTAAACAGACATTAGTGTTTTGTCTCTGTAGGGGTTGAGAATGTTTCTTTTAGTAGACTAGTACTCTAGGAAGTATGGAAGGAAAAGGAAGTTTTAAGAACTGCCTGATTCTAAGGGATTTCTTGAAGGTTCTGTTCAGTGCATGTCTTAAAATTTACTTGAGAAGCCTTTAGAAATAGGAGTGATAAAGCTATACCTTCCGTGATGATTTTTCACATGGCTCTGTCGGCAGTGAAAATGGATACAGAGAGCTAGATTAGATGACTTCTACTTCAGTCTTGTAAATATTATTTACAGTCTTGCCTTTTGACCAGAGGAATCTTCTTATGGATATTTAGAAGCATTTAATAGAGACAAAGTAGTCCATTTTGCCAAAATGAAATGACCTAATTATTAATTTTGTTTTAACAAGTGGAGCTGAGGGTGAAAATTTCAGAAATTCTTTGCTAATTGAAAAGACAAGTCTAAATAAATCTTTTTTTTATTTTCAATCAAGGGGATGCCTTGAGATATTCTGTAAAACTAAATAAAGAAAAATGTGCTACCACAGAGGTCTATGACCATCATTTTATCTATTTCTCTGTCTTGTTTTAGTGTTTTGAAGCTTGTGTCCCTAAGTAAATGAACAACTAGTCTTCAGGAAATTGGGATTTTTGCCACTATAGATGAATATTATACATCAAAGAGACATTGCATGCCACTACATTGTGGAGACTTTATGTACACTGATTATCTTTTACAAATACCTCTGATTAAAGAGCAGAACTTCAAACAAAAAAGTTTTTTTTATCCCAAGTACTGTTTCTTCCCAGATAGGTCTCTTGGGTTTCATTCGTTAAGCCGGCATTCATGTACTGGGCATAATTCAAAACATTGGGAATATTACAGCCCATCATGGTCACTGAGTTTCATCGTCCAGACTGTGAGGCTACAGATTACATTGTACCTAGAAATAATTTACTGTAAGTGAAAGAATGTCCCTTTGTATATTGTAATGTTGTTGATAGAATTATTGTGATGCTTACAACAAAGAACTTTAGAATTGGACATGACATTTGAAATGTTTCCCTTTGAGCAAAGAATCCACTTACTAATCACTGGTGGTTCTCAATAAATCAGATTTTTCAATTTATTTATAATGTGGTAGAGTCGAGTGTATTTTTTGTAGATCTGCCATAGCAGCTTTGGTAAGATAAGTGTGCAAGAAGAAACCAATTTTAAACTTTGTTTCTTACTTTGAAAAAGGGTTTCTATCATAATGCTAGAAAACCAGCATCATGAATTTTTCAGATGATCATTAGGCAACTTTGGCATTTATGTTGAGAGATTTGGGTCTGTTTACGTATCCTGGAATTGGCTAAAATTAGTAATGTGATATTCCATATTTAGCAAACCTATAGAGCAATAAATAAGGACACATAAGTATTGGGGAGTGCTTTTTAAAAAAAAATTTTTTGGTCATTTGTGGCATTTGCTAAATTCAGGGGACTTCCAACTCTAATGCTGCAATATTAGGCAGCAAGTTGTACTCTGAACCAAACCAGATGGTGATCAGCTCTATTCCTATTATCAACTCAATACAAGGATGGTTACCAGACCTTACTTACAACTATAACATTTGGAACAGATTAACAGCAGTTAGGATGAAATGAGAAACCCCTATTTCACTAAGAGGTTCAGAACATATCATGCTGTAAAATCAGAAAGCCTAGTAAGAAAAATTATGGGGAAGGAGTTCACTGTCTACCTTGGTTTGTGCCTGTTGGATGTGCTATTTCCCTTTGCTGAGTGACTTTTTACAAAGGAATTTTAACGTGGAATATTGTAAGGATTAGATTCTATTAACCTACCAGCCTCCTGAGGTACTCCGTTCCACAACCATTTATCTCAATGTGCCATGAATAATGCAGGCCTCAGGCAGACAAGCAAACAAGGGGGGCTTGTTTGTGCTTTGAGGTTTTCTTTGAGAGAGACTGAGAGAGAGAGAGAGAGAGAAAAGAGACAGAGAGACAGAATCAGAGACAGAGACAAAGAGAGAAAGAGGAGAGAAAGAGACAGAGAAAGAGACAGAGAGACAGAATCAGAGACAGAAACAGACAAAGAGAGGAGAGAGAGAGAGAAAGAGAGAGAGAGAGAGAGATTGAGACTGAGATTCAGATTTACCAATAACTGAAATTCAAGAAACCTTTGAGATGCTCAGATTTGGCCTGCAAATGTAATTGTTTGGGACTAAAAACGTTTTGCCTGCCAAAACCATTTTCTCTACTTCTCACAGCAATCTCAAAATTTGTTTGGGGCATCTACTGGGAAAACTCCTTGCCTAGAGCTTCCTAGTATAACTGTTTCCAAAGAAATCAGTGTGTGCCCTTTCCATCCAATCGTGGATACAGAGGAAACCAATTTACCAAGGCCAGTAAGTCTAACTATCATAAATGCTGGAGTAAAGAGCACTGACTCCTTTCGCTGTTCAGAAAGCTGAGGTCCCAAGAAGCTAAAGACTGTCCTAAGCTATATAAGGAGTAGGTGTAACGTAAATGGAAAGATGCCGAGCACTGCTTCTGCATCACATTCTTTGTTGACCACAATTCAGAGAAAGGAACAAAAAGGAAGATATCCTATCTTTGCCCAATGGTGATCTATTGTTCTTCTAACCCAATAGCTCACCAGAGATATTCTTCCAACACAGGCATTTTTGCTTATTCTGTAGCCAAGTCCTTGCTTTAAGGATGATTGGAAATCCTTTTTCTGTATCCTTTTAAAGCCTAAATATCCTTTTTGCCTGTGTGATAGATAGGAGATAAAAAAAAAAAGCCTTTTCGGGGAAGCACTGGGAAGTCGTCAGACGGGGCGTGGTCGCCCCTTCCCCTCCTCGTGACTAGCCCGGTTCCCGCCCAGGAGCCGCTGGCGGGCCCGGCTCCAGAGTCTTGCAGACGGCTCGGGGGGCGGGGAGCCTGGCTCGCGCCGGGCCTCAGCTGACTATGGAACCCCGAGGAGGGCAGATGGGCTTTGGGGGTGGGCCCGTCGCCCCGGGGGGGTCCCGGAAGCGTCGGATGGGACTCGTCCACCACCTGCCACCATTTTCGTTGTCCAGACGCTGGGAAAATGTCCCACGACCAGGGACCGCAAGCCGGTTCGGGCCCAGGTCGCGCTTGCAGCCCGCGGGGCCCTGGGTGGAACAGTGATGTTTTTTGGTACACTGCATTCCGCGGACAGCGGGGGGTTTGCTGAGAGGGGGGATATACAGGGAGGGAGATGGCGTATAGAGCCCGCCGGGTGGTTGGGATTCGGGGGGGGAGGGGGGGGCGGTGGTGGTGGGAGGTGGGTTCGGGTGGAGGGGTGCGTCTTGGAACCCTGTGGAGCCAGGACTCCCTGAGCATCCTTCATTAAAAAGGAGAAGGTGGTGAATAAATAAATAAATAAATAAATAAATAAATATCTGCGGGCTAGCACTGTGTAAAGAAGGGGAGAGAGATGCAGAGATAGAGAGAAAGAGAGGAAGCAGGGCTACCTGCTATTAGGCAGCCTGGGGGGTGAGTGGGGAGGGTGGGTCTTGGTGGTGGGGGGGTCTGGTGGAGGGGATGGGGTGCTGGAATACTGTATTACCAAGAACCAATTGCACCTTTGTATTGTATGTCTCCGGTGGTATAATAAGTAAAAATTTTAAAAATTTAAAAAAAGCCTTTTTAGGAATGGGTTTTGGAGCCTGTTATAATCAGGGAAGGTGAAAGTAATGCTTGCTTCCAGTAGAATTAAAAACATGTCACTCCTCTTTGAATTAAATTTTGGGCTTTAGGAAGGCAAAGAAGACAGACCTAAAGAACAGAGGTAGGACATAAAAGAGAATCAGACAGGAAGAACTTACTACAAATTGTGGGGAGATTATTATTTAGTCACAAAGTAGAAGTAACATACTGGGGTAATGCCATGACACAATTTGCATTTCCAAAAATTTATACCTGAATTACAGAAGCAAGATAATTAGAAATTAACAATAGATGAAAACCAATTAGCAGTGTATGGCAATATACCATTTATTCAATAACTTAGAATAGCACAATCCTTAAATCTTTGTTCTGTTCCAACCTATACCAAACTATTATCCACAGCGAAATACAATTTTTCATTTAATGAGCACATAACATATCACTGTATTGTAGTGTAGCCACTCCTTATGTATATTGCAGTTGTTTATTGTGTCGCTCTTTATAGGTGGATATTATGTTACATTACAGATGGATCTTATTAATTTTTCAATAGAGGCTACTATCTTTGTATATTCTTCTTTGCTCATTTTTGTAAATTCTTATATTAAATTCCCAGGTATAAAATTCTGGGAATTTACTCTAATGAAAGCAAAGGGTAATCAGAAGGCTTGAATCTGGTGGGGTAGAGCTAAATTATACGCAGCATCAACACAATTCCTTTTGTCTTGTAGCAGATACCCACAGAGCTTTATGGCATGAACATTTCTCTCCAAATTTGTTACTTTTCTTCAATAAAATGCAATAAATCTTGTAAATAATTAGGGGTTCTATTGTCCCTCTTATTCTAGAGGGACTTTGGCACTAAAAGTTGGAATAGGAAAGGCTTTATGAATTTGATTTAAGAATTTATTCTTTTTTTTCAGGTTTTCTCATTTATTTATACTGTGATAGAATAGATAAAAATTTATCTGTCTCATTATTTGTTGGACACATATGCACACAAAATGTTGTCAACATAAATAAAAATTCACTAGTCTTTCATTTTCAAAGCAGTCTTAGTTAACAGTAAAATTCAGGCATTTATAATTATAAAGAGGAGGAAAAACAAGAAGATAAATTAGGAATGCAAAAATGTATGAGTTTTTGAAGTAATTATATTATTTTTCTTCAAACCTTTTAGTAGACAATGGAATTGGTTAATTTTTTGGAAAAGGGGATTATAGCAATCTATCATTTCATGGTAGCGGCAAGCACAATCCTCTTTTCTATTTGTTCTTGAATTTCTTCTTAGGTTATTTCCCTTTTGTCTAGTTTTCTCAGTGGTTATTACTTTCAACCAATGTGTTGTCTCTGATGGGTGCACAAATCCTTAAGTACATCACTGGCGTGACTTAAAAGGCAAAGTTATTTAGTTTTTAATCTTAGTCTTTTTCTTTCATTTTGAAGCTGTGATTTGCATAGTTCTTTATAATGCGTTTTCAGGCTATTGGTGTTAGCACTTCAATCCCACCATTCCTTGTTCATATCTCTCCCCCACAGTTGCCCATATTCCTTCCACGACCCATGTCCTGCCAGTTTGACTGCTTAACAGATACTTTTAGGCTTAATCGTATTTGGGCTAGTGGTTAACATATATTAATACTTCTCCTCTACAACATAGATGGACCCAAGGCACCTATCCCTTGCTCCTGTGTTTCTTCCAGACCTCCTCTTCTTACTTTTCCTCCATTTCTCTTTTCCCTTGGGATTTTCATTTTCATCATCTGTCGGGAGCTTCACGGGGGGTCCCCAACAGTGCCGGGAAGCGAGTTCCCTTCTACCTCCAAGCCGTCGAGGAATGGATGAAAACTCAGGAACCTTCCCCCGATGCAGTTTTAAAAGGGTTTACTTATTACAGGTTCGGGCATACAAATCAGCAAAAGGAAAAGCCCGGTGCTTAGGATTCCAGGCTAGAACCCCAGCCACGTGTAGGCCAAGATGGCGGCCACCACGTGTAAAGGCCCTGTAAAAGGAGGAGAAGACAAGACTCCCAAGCTCACAAAGAGAGAGCCCAAAAAGAAGCCGCGAGAGAGGAAACAGGCTAGGTTTATACCCCTGCAACTCAGACCTTCCTCCCACTGTTATGGAAAGCAGGGAGGGTCAAATGCCCTTAGGTAATCCCTCCCTGCACCTCACCTAGGCCCTTTAGTATGCTAATGTTTTGAGCCAAGATCTGCCTGGAAATGCCTTTATAGGGTAGAGAAGGGGGTTTCTGAGATGGCATGTCTCTGTACCAAAGACTAATGCCAGTTAAATATTTCTCCAAGCCTTCACAAGTCTTTTCTACTTCATTGTAGTTTTATATTTTAGTTGCCTTTGAGTATATCAGGGAGCCACGCTTGTTTGATTGGAAGCAAACAGCATTTCTCTCTGGTCTAATTACTTAGGGGTCCTACGTGGCCAGGCTAATATGGTGGTAAGATCTAGCTAGTCCCACGATGATTGTGGTAGCATGGGAGAATATTTATACCAGCTAGTACAGCATACATGGTCAGATAAACTGCCACATTTAGACTACCCCCTTATCTACGGAGTGATTTGCAGGTGGCAATTCAGAGCAGATGCAGCGGCCCTTAGGAGTCCTGCAACAACCATCTACCATCAGTGTTGTGCCCACCTTTGCTACATAACTTGTGACTTAAGATGTTAATGAAGAAGCCCAGCAAAAGCTCATTTATGTTCTACCTGCATTTTCTATCTCATTTAGTGGCCATGTATACAATAACTCTTTCCTCTCATGGTGCTAGATGACTGCTGTTTTTCTCGTGTCTCTTCAATATCCAGTTAATTGCCAGACCTTTTTTTTTGTTGGTCCTTTTGAATCAGCTCAACAACACTTCTCAATTTTCAATGCTTCTCCTTTAATTTAAATGTTCATTTTTCTACCCAATCTTATGGCAAATTATTATATTTATGATATATTATGTATATAATATATATCTTCAAGATTATTCCCTTTAAGCACCAATGTTTTTGCCACACTGCTGCCAGATATGGTCATTTTCCTTTTCATTAAATATGGTGTTTTAGTGGCAGCAGAATACAAGGTCAATGACTTTTATCTGGTCATTGTCCTTGTACTCCGAGGTCAAAGGATTGTCATTTTCACTGGATAAAGAAGCTTTGGTACATCTACACAATGGAATACTATGCAGCTGTTAGGAAAAATGAAGTTATAAAATTTGCCTATAAATGGATGGACATGGAGAAGATTATGTTGAGCGAAATTAGCCAGAAGGAGAGAGACAGACACAGAATGACTGCATTTATCCGCATAACATAAATATATATGTACACATTAAGATACCAATATCCAAGGTCAAGTGAAACATATATCAGGAGGTCTTGTCAAAGGTGGAAATTATCACAAACGTGTGGGAGTCAGAGGCTAGGTAAGACAGAAAATGGAACAGTGTGCTAACAATTGTCGAGGGTACTAATGCCAACCTAGAACTGAGCACTAAATAGAGGCAAAAAGATACACATGACAACCCTTTAATGTATGTTCTGTAATCCATAGTCTGGAGGGAAAGGAAAAGAGAAAGAGAGAGAAAGCGGAAAGAAATAAAGAACCTGTCATGGAGCAGGGCTGGGGAGGGGGGGGAGGGAACCGGGGACGTTGGTGGTGGGAGATGGGCACTGGTGGCGGGATGGGTGCTGGAACACTGTATGACCAATACCCAAATATGAACTTTTTAATTGTATATCTTTGTAATTGTAAAAATAAAAATTTTAAAAAAAGAAAAAGGATTGTCATTTTTAGTACTGTCAATTCTCTTCTCTCTATACACCATATTTTTTTATCCTTTTGGGGGCCACACTTTGTGGTTCTCCAGGCAATTTCCAATGCATTGTTTGGGGGCCACTTTTAGTGGTACTTGGTACTGAACCCCAGGAAGAGCCTGCACTCTAGCTCTTTGAGCTATCACCCTGACCCCATGGCTTCTATTATTGAGAGCACACTTTCTATGAGCCCAGTAATTACCTAATTATCTGTTGGAGTTGTTCATAGAGATCTGAAGGCTGTATTTACAATGGTGGTGAGGGCAATCAGAAAAAAAACAAGTTTTGAGTCTCAGTCAAGATAATACAAGTCTCTGCTTCATTGCACATAAACCACCATCCTCTTTAGCTTGATTCACTGGGTCCAGGTGACTCCCCAGGAGAGCATGTCATGCACTCAGTAATCTGACCAGGAAGGCTTCTTAGGCCTGGAGCGCCCAGTGCCTCTTGACCTCAACAGAGGAAAAAGGGACTTCAACAGATGAAAAAGGTTAATGGAGAGTTTATAACCTCTTCAAATCCCACTGACCAGAACTAATCTCATAGTCCCATCAAATTGCAAGTGCTAAGATTAGGGTGAACATTATTACAAACAGAATTTAATTTATCTAAATTTTCAGAGAATAGACTCAGGCAAGTTAAAGAACAAGTCTGAGAGGCAGTAAGCTTTTATTTGCTACCTACTTAAGAAATCCCCAGGGTTTTTAAATTAATTTTTAATGTGCTGTCAGTTTAGGCACAGTATATTCTTTGTTTATTTATCATTAGTTTGTACACTATGTATTTTAGGAAAAAAAATGTCCTTTTGAAACAGCTTTATGACAACCAAAGTGTTTATATATTTTTTTACATGTATCCTTACACCAAAATAACTAGCAGTACTATTGAATGACTTGGTTCAAACTAATTAAAACATTTATGTTCTACAATATCAGATAACCTTTGAGAAAAAAAATTTGTACAGAGTTGAAAGAGGAAAAATCTTTTGTTTTAGTCTGACCTAAAGTTGTTGCTAAAAATAAATATATAGGCTTTAGGGCATTGCAGAGTTCTCAGGTGCTGGAATCAGTTTGGACACGCAAACATCCTCATTTCCTGTTCTGTCTTTATTTTCATGGTGATTTTTGGTCCAGTAACCACTAAAATTCTGCAAAAAATATGTACAAAAATAGAAGGTAACTGAAAGAACTGCAATATGGTCTAAAGATAAAACTGTGAACTACGTGAGCTGGCATCCAGTTGCTAATCAAATTCAAATACTACTCAGTTCCCCTATAGAATTTAATCTATGCTGGGAGTCCTCATAAATGAGCTTTAGTGCCTCCTTGGGGTGCCTTGGCATACAGTTTTGGAACCATGGGGCTATCCTGCTAGGTACTATTTGTAGCTTGCTGTCTTTTGCAATAATTTGTAAAGTAGCTGTTAACATTTTAAAGGTGTATGAGGTCTTAAAATGGCATGATTCATACCCGCAAATTGTCTACTTACTAATCAGTGAGCAGAAGCCTGAGCCCAAGTTTTCTGACTCCAAACCCATTGCATCATGCCATGTGTCACACAATTTGCAGGATTAAGATTTTCACAGCTTCCTCTCCGCTTGACCTTTCCTGAGTTTCAAGCAACACTGAAATGACTATTTTTACAAAACATGTGGAAGTGCTTGAAGCTCATGGAAATGATTTTAAATCATGCCTACATTTTTAGCTTTAAGGCACACCTGCTAGAAAATAAATTCTCTTGAGTGGACTAAAACACTTTAAAATGGTCTTTAAATGGCCCCAAGGAAGATTGTTTGAGCATTGAAATCAAGACAGTACATGTCTAATTAACTTGAAATTATTTTATTACTAATTTTTCATGTGATATTTAGTATGAAAGTATCACTTTTTTTCCCTAGCTATCAGGGCAATCCCTAAACTAAAGCTTCTTCACAGCTGTTGCCTAATTCAATATGCTTTATGCTGGAATTTTTCCAACTCTGCCTGCATGTAATTTCTAAGTCTCAACAGACCCATGCAAAAATGAACCATAACTATAATCTTTCATGTTACTTATACTTATATTTAATTATCTGAAATACTACCTGATAAATAGTGCAATCAGAAGAACTCCACTTTACAGGAACTACTCTCATTTAATTTGAAACAGATTTTGGATTCCTACCTCTAAATTATGTAAACTAATCAATGATTAATTTAAGAATCTTTAAGCTGCTGAGCTTTTGCTTTTGGTAAAGTTTCTAAGTGTCAATAATATTCGGGATTCGTCTTATGGATTTTCTTTTCTTCTTAATTTTTACTATACCTTAAAATGGATAAATAATTGGGGCCAGAATCAAGGAAAAGCATATTCTGAAACTTTTTTCAATAACAATGAAAAATTGATTTCAAGCAAGATGTCAGTTAATATAAAATTGATGTTTATATTAATTTCCCCAAACACAGATTTGAGTTCAGAAAAATATTAGAAATTGTAAATTCCACACATTTTATATTTATTATTTTTGAAAATAAACACAATAGGAGGTTATTGTTATTGCCCTCATGTTTCAGATGAGAAGAGTGGTAGCTGAGAGGTTGAGGAAAGCTGCCTAGTTTATAAGTGAATAAATGCTAAAACTCACAAACTCAGGTTAATCTGACATCACAGTCACGGCTTATAGATCTAGGTATGTGCTCCTTTGTTTTCTATATCATTATGGTGATTACTACATGAAAACATGATATTAATATTATTTTCCAAATATTCATTTAGTGCTACTATCAGACCAGCACTTTTCCAGAAGCAAACAGTATTAATTTTTGCTATTTACATTTATTAATTGATCTGAAATGGTGTCTGAATCAGAGCTTTACTTTCAAATCATTTATTTATTTTTTAAAGTATTTTATTATACCACCGTGAGATATACAATTACAAATATATACAATTACAAAGTTCATATTTGGGTTTTGGTCATACAGTGTTCCAGCACCCATCCCTCCACCAGTGCCCATCTCCCACCACCAACGTCCCCAGTTCCCTCCCCCGTCCCCAAGCCCACCTCCATGGCAGGTTCCTTATTTCTTTCCCTTTCTCTCTCTTTCTCTCAAATCATTTATTATTTGATAGTAGGGTTCTCAAGGATCCCAGTGAATTAATGAAATTATGCAATATTGAAGACAACGTTGGTTAGAGCCATGGACGCCCTAGAAACTCTTTATCCTTTCCATTCTCTACATTTCGATCAAGTTAACTTCTGTGTCTAGGGCTCAGTTTCATGCTTGTAATGAAAGGATTAAAGTGTTATGGTCCCTGAGAGAGTTCTCAGCACTAAAATTTTTATGATTTTTCTAATCACAGTAATTCTTTATAGTTTATTTCCAATGTCTCACATGAATGCAGTAAAATACTGGCAATATATGCAACTCAGAGATAAAAAAAAAATAATTTTGGATTTGGCTTTCAGGGTTATCAATGAGATAAGTGAATGAAACTTTTAATGTCCTTATCAATTGTATTTTGTCTTTTTTTTAATTTGTGTAATAAATCACTACAAACTTTGTAGCTTAAGATAACACATATTTATTATGTGTTTATTATTAAAAATTCCAATAAAAGTCCACAATTTGAGGGTGGGTGAGTGGGTGGGATAAGGGGTTTAGGCCACACCCACATTTGTTCAGGGATTATTTCTGGCAGTGTTCACAGGACCACATGTGGTGCTGAGGATTAAACCAGGGTTGACCCAAGTGCCTTAACTCCTGTGCTTTAACTCTTGGATCAGATCAGGAGTCAAAGTATGATTCTCCAGCCTGGGGCCACTGGATCTCTTTTCAAAATCTCATTGGACTGCAATGGAGGTGTCAGAGGAACTTAGTTTACCAACCTGAGTTGGCTGACAAAGTTAACTTCCTTCTGGTCATAGAATGGGGGTTCCCATTTTCTTTGTATGTGGGTGAAACACAGGCAACTCCCAAATTCTAGAGGTTGCGTGGAACAATTAGATATGTAGCTCACTCATAAGACCTTCCCAAAACCTTTACTTCTTCAAGCCAGCAAAACAGTTTCTCATTCATGTCTGCTTTGACAAAGCCTTTCTCAGAGTGTACTCACACTTTCTCATAGTGTTCATGTCTTCTTGGAATCTCGCAGTGTTACTGTATTCAGAAATAAGGTATTTTAAAAAAGTAATTATTAAAGATAAAGTCATGGTAGAAACGGGAAGTGCTGGTCTACTGACTAGTATCTTTATGAGTAAACAGAGGTACATAGGACAGAGGGAATGTGGCCATCTAACAAGGAAGCTAGAAATTGGAGTTAAGCTGCTATAAATTAAGAAAGGCTTAAAGATTACTGGAAATAGCGAGGTACTAGAAAAGGCAATGGAGAATATCTTCTTTAGCATTCTGAGAGAGCAGGAACCTACAGACATATTTATTACAATCCTCTAGCCTTTGTAACTGTAAAAGAATAGATTTATTCTTTTAAGCCACTCAGTAGGACTCTATGATAACCCTAAAAAATGAATGTAGTAATGTAATCATGGTAATAATGCACCCCATTCCCTATTATTCAGAACTGATGCAATCAAATCAAATAGTGAGTGCATGTGGGGGGTTGTCTTATCATCTGTCACGCTTTTTTGTAGGTAAGAAACAAATCAAAGATTCCTCTTCCACCAAAGAGCAAAGGATTGTACATGACAGTTACTCAGTGGTCAATGCTCAGATGTAGCTGCCATGACAATGCTTGGTTATTTGATTTGATTTGGGTAGGATAGGACTTTTTTATGTGAGAATTAAATTAAGCAGTCCGAATTTTCTTTACATCTCTAATCATTTCAAAATTATCGGCTGAGATACTTAATAAAAAAGTTTCTCTGGAAGATTTTTTTTAAAACATGGTAGATCTTTTCTTTAAATGCCATCGCTGTAGATATTTTGTGCCTCTTTTTTTTTTTAGCAACTTTTTTGTGTTTGGGAGCCAGGCTCAGTCATGCTCAGGCTTTCCTCCTGGCTCTGTACTCAGGCATTATTCCTGGCAGCACTAAGGGGATCATATAGTGTTTGGGATGGAACCTGGGTGTGTAGGGTAAGCAATCAACGATCTTCCCAGCTCTGTTCTTGCATTTAAAAAATTCATTTGTTGACACTTATATATTGTTTTGTAGATAAAAGTTTGATGATCATTAAATATAAAAATGAGCTAGAGAAATACTTATTAGTTAAATTCACCCCTTCAAATATCATGAACACTTTAAGAAGGGATGCTGCTAAATTGATCAGCAATCCATTAAGCACCTGTCTTATATGCCCATCATTGTACCCAATAATTTAGTAGATAGACTTATCATACTACAAGGACACCTTCCAATTTCAGATTATAAAACACTGTGATTAAAGCCAAGCTGAGCTTTGTCAGTCAACTAAAGTTATTATTGTTATATTTAATCTGGGACATACTGCAAAAAACATTAGTAGATTCAATATTTGTTACATTTTACAGAACTGCAGTTCAGAATTAGTGAGCATAAGTAAACAAGGCTCTAAAGATAGACTCTCTATAGTTTTCATGTTGTTCTTGAATCAAAATGTCCAGAAGTACCATGGAACATAGTCAGATTTGTGAACTAATATTTCAGACACTTCTGTCATATTTTCCTATGGATTTCTTTGTGGGTTTCTAGACAGACATGTGTTTTTCTTTGGGTACTGCCATGGAAATCCCTTTGGGATAAATTTCAACTCTTAGTCTTGGGGAAAATTGTTTTCTTATACACGAACTTAATACATATCCTATTGCATGACTATTTTGGGAGTGCAATCACTGTATATTTGAAATAGTCTCTGAGGTTCATACTTTCCTTTTCCAAGATGGTTTGTTTGAAAACCTATCAATATTGCCAATGATAGAAGTTTATATACTTTTTGTACACTGTTAAAGTTCATCCTTTAAATTCTTCTTTTTTCTATAAAGATCATAATTCTAAATTCTTTTTGCTAAATTCAATATTCTGTTAATGTTATTCTAGGCTATTGATATGCAATATTGCTAACAACAGGTACTAAGTTCTTTAATTCCAGAAAAATAATTTGAGTAATATAAAACATGAAAAAATAAGTACACTTTAGGTCTTTAATCTGAGAACCTCCATATAATGAGTGAAGTTGTTTCATGTAAAGAAGTTCATGAGGTTGAATTTCTGGCTCTGGAGTTTAACAGTATGAAGTGAAGGTTCTTGATGAAATTCAGATGATCAAAGACAGTAGTTTTCCTCCGAGTTTTCTGAATTGGTACTCTCAATGAAAGAAATCAAGATTCTGCAGATAAAATTACAGTCTCTGAAGTCAGTTAAAATGAGTTCATGTCTGAGTTATTGCACATTTTAGTTATAAAATGGGATATATCACTTATGGGTAGCTATTTAATATTGAACGCAAATTTCATAGTATAAAGTCTGGCACCTATGAAGTGATTAATTTAGCTAAAATTAACCAAAACTTTAAATCAAGCATGCATTAGCAAATGTCTAAGAAGCAAATTTAGGCTATGGAAACATTTGCAAATAATATTGGAATTTGATATCCAATTATATATCCAATTTGATATAACTCATCCAGCTACAAAAGGCGATATGTGGAATCTCTGCATAGGGGAGTATACTAAATACTATATTGAATCAATGGGATGTTATCAGTTCAAAATAAGTTGAACTCAATAAAGGTAGATTGAAGAGGTATGATTGAAATCAACATTTGCTGTATTCCTTAAACTTAGCTTTTCGTGATCTACATGAAGATCATGAGCTCTTCATGATTGCTTCTAAAAAAGGAGAAGGCCCCTGAAATTTACCCCTGATATAACTTGTGTTTCATGAAGTGAGGAAAATGTAACTAGAAACTGATGACAATTTTTGCTACCTACAAAGCATTTTATTACTAGGAAAAGACATAAATAATTTCAAATGGTGAACAAATCTAGAAATATTTTTTGGTAGATATCAAAACATAATTAGGCATACTCCATCAGACATATTCTCATATTTTTTAAATTTTAATTTAATTTAATTTAATTTTGCTTTTTGGGTCACACCTGGCAATGCTCAGGGGTTACACCTGGCTCTGCACTCAGGAATTACTCCTGGCGGTGCTCAGTGGACCATATGGGATACTAGGGATCGAACCTGGGTTGGCCGCATGCAAGGCAAATGCTCTACCCACTGGACTATCACTCCGGCCCTCCAATTTTTTTTAAATATACAGTTTTCTCTTTAACTCCACCCATATCTACATGGACCAGTTTGAGTCTGTTGACAATCTTGGTTATATCAGTGTAACTGGGAATTGTGAGATGGAAAAAAAACTTCGTTTGCATCTAGAAAAGATTAGTCTGGCTCCTCTGCAGAAAACAGATTGATGATTGCAGAGATCAAACATGGTGATTCTTAGAATCAAGAAAAAAGTTGGTCATTCTTTGAGTAGCCTCTAGTGATTAAGAGGGTGAAAGCATGAGAGAGAGATGGAGAGAGAGAGAATAAAATAAAGAGACTGTGATAAGAAGAGGAAAAATTAACTCAGATGGTAGTGACAGATGACTGAAACAAAATCTATAGATTTCGTGACATGAATTAGGTGAAGTGACTAAAGTTGGAATTGGGGATGGACAGATAGTACATCTATTAAGATATTGGTTTGATAATAAAGTTCCTCAAGACATTGCTCAATATTTCTTCAATTTGTTTTTCATTAGAAAATTTCTATCAATTTATCTTCATGTTTATTGTCAGTTTTTTCATTTTCTCCAATCTTGTATTGAGCCTTCAGAGTAAGGTTTTATTTTTCTTTTTCAGTTTTTGGTTTTGCAGCACAAATTTTCCATTTGGTTCTTCTTTGTACTTTATACTTATTTTTGCTGAGGTTTAGAAAATGTGTCTCATTTCAGTGCTTTCCCTTATTTATTGGAACTTTTTAGCTGATGCAATGGCTGTTATAAAGTTCTTTGTCAGGGAACTCCAATATCTGTGTTATTTCATTATCTCACTCCTCTTGTATAATTTGTTCTTTTCTATACAGGTTGAGAATGTGTGTGTGTGTGTGTGTGTGTGTGTGTGTGTGTGTGTGTGTCCGTGTGTCTTATATTGCCAGGTCTTATCAAGGTCTTATCTTTTAGTTCACTTCTCAGCCTTCATTATGACACTGAGGCTCTAGCCTCTTCATGTGCTATGTGAGTGGTGAGCCCAGGGGTCTGTAAATGATGTTCTAGTGTTACTGTCTTAAGCTCCTTCCTATCACCCTAGGTTTTCAGTTTCCTGGTGTTTCCAGGAAACTGTTGACCTCTGGCTAGAAGGTTGAAACTTTATTTAACCTGTGTTGCTGCACTTATAATGACTGCCCAGGTGGGAGTAATTTATAGAAAAGAAACTTCTCTGGGCCTTCTTCACTGATCTCTAAAACACATTTGCTTGCATGATAAATTTTTTTAAATATATGGAAGGGTTTTTGAAAGTAAGCTGTTTTGGTAATTGAGCCTTTCTCCAATTTGAATTGAAGTAATATGTTCTCTCTGTTACCTGGACAGAGGAAACAAATGGTGCATCCAGTTATAATAGGACCTTGCATGGAGGGAATGCCTTGTCTCTAAGAGATCTGGAATTTAAAAAATTTATTTATTGTTTAATTGAATCACAGTGAAATACACAGTTACAAAGGTGTTCCTGATTGGGCTGTAGCCAGATAACGTTCTAGCACCTGTCCCTTCACCAGTGCACATTCCTACTATCAGGGGCCCCAGTTTCCTTCCCTCCCCTTCCTTTATGCAGGCACTTCTCTCCTCTCCTCTCCTCTCCTCTCTCCTCTCCTCTCCTCTCCTCCTCTCCTCTCCTCTCCTCTCCTCTCCCTCTCCTCTCCTCTCCTCTCCTCTCCTCTCCTCTCCTCTCCTCTCCTCTCCTCTCTCCTCTCCTCTCCCTCTCCTCTCCTCCTCCTCCTCTCCCTCCTCTCCCCTCCCTCCTCCCTCCCCTCCTCTCCTCCTCTCCCTCTCCTCCTCCTCCTCTCCTCTCCTCTCCTCTCCTCTCCCTCTCCTCTCCTCCTCTCCTCTCTCCTCTCCCTCTCCTCCCCCTCTCCTCCCCTATCCTCTCCTTTTCTCCCCTCTCGTCTCCTCTCCTCTCCCTCTCCTCCTCCCTCCCCTCCCCCTCCCCTCCCCTCCCTATCCTCTCCTCTCCTCTCCTCTTCTTCCCTCCCCTCCCCTCCTCTCTTCTTTGTCTCTGTCTCTGTCTCTTTGTGTCTCAATCTCTGTCTTTCTCTGTTTCTGTCTCAGCAATCTGAGTTTAAAAGTCAGATGAAGAATCAGCAGATAGCAAATACAGGGAGAAAATATGAGACATGGTTATTGTCTGTGGTAAATTATGGCCTGCTGCTGAGTTTAGAACTATACTATCAGTTTTGAAAAAATAAGAGTATTTTTGAGTTGTGTTAGGTCTTTGGAGGATATAATTCTAAGACCCACAGCAATTTTCTTTGCATGAAGTCTTTTATGTTAGTTCAAAACTACTTCTGTGTCCACAGTGGGTTAATTATCCAAAGATCACATCTTGACATTACTGGAAAGTCTTGAAACTCAAATTAATTGAAAGCCAGGACTTCTGGCCATATACTAACCGCCTTCCTGAGGGAAGTACAGGGATCTTATTCAGGGATAGATTAATCCACTATCAGTTTATGAGGGTAAAATAACAAGTATTTAATAAGTATTGTCCTTTAAAAAAACCCTCTAAACTGGATATTTAAAACCATGTGGCTGGTTATTAAAATAAAATGAAAATGATTTTTTAAAAATAAACTAACCCTTCTAAGTGGTGCATAAAAATGATGTAATTGAAATCTGAAAACTTTCTTTCACAGTTTATATTTATATAATGATGTCCTGATGATGTCGATGTAAGAAAAAACAAAAAAACCTCTTAGAGAAAATTAGCTACTTGAACTTGGGCTGCTGAATGCATTTACGAAATCCTGAAACTTTGGCAGAATTTCACATCATCTAAATGGAGGAGATAAATTTGAGGTGTAAGGGATATGAAATGCAGTTTGCATTCTTGACTCTCCAGATAGTAGATTTTGGAAGGTGATAAGATAAGTTAAAGCTTTAAGGGAAGAAGGTAAATGAATTCCAAAGCTGTCAGTGATATATGCTGGCTGGACTAAAATCCAGACAATTTCATTACTCTAGGTAATTTAAAAGCCATTGTCATGGGGTGTTTTTAATATTATCTTTTTACAATATAATCTACACATTGTTATTTAATCAAGAATTTTCTTTATTGGAAGGTTGAAGTTGAGTACACACTCAAAACTTTCATCTTTTCAGCAATGTTAAACAGCCAATGAGTACAAATAGCCCAGGAATAATGTTTACAGAATTAGGAATTATGAGCAGGTGTATATAGTTTAAGAACTTCTCTACTGTTCTCAAAATAAGTAGAAGTGATAATCAGTGCAAATGACAAGCAAGATGCTCTGAGAAACTCTGAAGATGAGAAGGAATCCATAATATTAAAGATGCCCAAATTAGAGCTGAAGCAGTAGTACAGTAGACAGGAAACTTGCCTTAGCCTGTTGACCCAGATTGATTCCTTGCAACCCATATAGTTCTCTGAGCCCATCAGGAGTAGTTTCTGAGTGCAGAGCTGAGAGCTATTCCCGAGCATAGGCAGGAATGCCCAAAAGCCAAAAACCATACCAAAGTAATCCAACAAAAACCAAACCAAAATTACATGGCTAATAGCATCATGCATAGGTAGTTTGCCACAGAGAAAAAATATTGCTCTGTTACTAGTGACTTTAAGAATGTATAATGTTTGTTGTTCAGGAGATAGTTCAGTGAGCAGGGCACTTGTCTTGCACATGGCTGACCAATGTGCAAGACAAGGTTTAATCCCCCCCGTATCACATACATCAGGTCCCATGACCTGATGGAATGGTTTGAGGCTCTTTATGTTCCTGGAGCAAGCAGGTTTCCTTGGGCTCTACTTGCATGAGACAGGACATATGGAGATGTTACTGGTGCCCGTTCGAGCAAATCGATGATAAACAGGAAGACAGTGATCACATATATAATCTCCTGAGCCCACCAGAAGTGATCCCTGAACATAGAGCCAGGAGTAAGTTATAAGTACAGCTGGGTGACCCCCCCACCAAATTTAAGATTAATAAAAATAACTCATAGTGGTTTTTAGTCTCTGCAGAAATGGCTACATTTTTCAATATTAACTTTAGGGACAAAATGGATAAGAGTTGTGAAGAGCTTAAATGGTTGGCACGCTTACTATTGTGGTACCAATTTTGTCTGCACTATTTACTGAGTGTTTTTAGCCCTTTTTTTGTTAAGCTTTATTTACCCTATCATAAAATGGGGTCTATTTCATCGTGCTGTTCAGAGCATTAAATCATCTCATATAAAATGCTTAGATAAATATTAGCATATTTAGTAAATAACCCATAAATGTTAGCTAATATAGTGATTAAGATTCTACAGAAAAAGTCATTTTTTAAAACCTTTTCAATGAAACGTGTCTTATAAAAGAATTCTAGCTTCTATACATTATTTAGTACAAATTTAAATTGCTGGTCTTCCATGTTTCAATCTGATATATAAGAAATGAATTTTTACTATAAAATTATTTAAGTTGTTTATAAAATCAAGATCTATTCAGATAGTCACAGAAACTGAGGAAAATGTCCATGAACTGAGATTTCTGAAAACTTGGTTTGAAATTTCTGTTACGTTGCATTTTTCCTCTTTTACAGAGATTTATATTTATTGAAAAATTCAGTTTCAATTAATTAAGCCACCTACTCAAGAATCAGGATATTTATCTCATTTTCCTTAGACTAGTGTGCCTAATCTAAGTGTACCTACCTTAGTCAGATCTAAGACTTCAAACAAATAAGTCGTTTAAGATTCTTTTTTTGTTTCATTTCTGGTATTTAATATTTCAGCTTATTTTTTTACTTTATTAAAACGCCATGATTTACAAATCTCCTCACAGTACAGTTGTCACAAGCATTCATTGTTCAGCACCAGTCCCACCACCAGTGTGCCCCTACTGCCACTAAAGGCCGTTGCCACCCACCCATTCCCCATCCCGTGCCAGCTCGCCCAGCTGGCCGCAACCACATTGATCATTGCAACATATATTTGGGAAAGGTCCTGACGGGGACCTGACACTAAATTGGGTTGTTATGTTAACCTGGAAAAGTGGCCACATGCCACAAAAGAAACTACAGCATCTGTGTATCTGGTCATTCTCTCCATGTTACTGATCAGTTATGGTGCATGGTCTGTTATAAATGATTCAGCTCTATTTTTTGTTACATATATCAAGACAGTGGGACAGAAAGCAGAGTCACACAGGAGTTCCATTATCTATATGTCATAGAGAACACTCTTTAAGAACTAAAAATATGGTGATTTGTCCTTTATATACCACAATCTTTGGTGATAATGGTGTTCAATTTTCTGAATGATTGGATTTAGGCCAATTTTACCTACACTTGTCTTTATTTTTCTCTCACAAAAAATCCACAGACTCATCTGTCAATTCTTTTTGGCTTAGCTTAGTTCCTATCTCTTTTCTTGGAAGTTGTTTTAAAAGAAGAGCCATCCTCTTTATAGTATTTGTGGTCTCTACTCAAAGTTTAGTAGGTTTCATAGATAGGGATGTATTACAAGGTCTAGCAAAGGGCTCCTCAACTAGGTGAAAATGTTAATTCATTTTCCCTTCAGTCAACACCCTAAATATGTTATAGAACATTAGTATTTGTTTATTCATTATACTTGAATTATCAAATGTGTTGCATGAAATGTATAATTCTGCAAATCAATCTTGTGAATTGGGGGTTAATATTTCTTAGATTTTGTAGATGTTATGCTTTCTAAAACACTACAACAATATTACCATAGTTTTTATTCTACTGATTTTAGCTGTGATGCCACAAGTATGACTCAAGGGCCCACTTATATCTGGAATTTGTGTGTGCCCAGTTGTTACCAAAGTGTTATTTTCATCATGAAATGAATAGCAAAATTTCATCTTTACCTCATTAGCTCTAAAACATAGGGCTTAGTTAGTATCTACTGTCAATTTTTTTATGTCATGAGGGGCTCTCTCTCTTACACAATTAAGCAATTAATTATGCTTCCTCCCCTTTTGTTCTCTTAAAAGAATCAAAAAAATCTATTGTTTCATTCATTGCAACTCAGTCCAGTTGCAGTGAAACTGTGAAAGTTCGCATCTTTGAGCCATCTACAGTTCAGTGAAAGTAATAACTGGATGACCAGAACTGCTTCCTCGAGTTTACTGTAGGAAGAAGCATGAGTGAGGCCAAGAGGACCACCCTGGTGAAAAATGAAAAATTCATCCAAAAGAAGATTTTTAGCAATGAAGACAGAGTGTCCTGAGGTTTTCTTACTATGCGTGAAACCCAATTTCCTGGAAGAGCCCCTCCTAATGGTTTGGCACACATAAACAATAGTGTCTCCACACAAATGCATCATAGGGACATGGATTGACTGATTCTATTTGGACCATATCCAGTGCATTATTCCTGTCATTCATTCCACAAATTGTCTACTCTCTACTAATTTCCTTATTTCCAGATATTGAAAACAAACACTGCTCCTGTGTGAATGACTGTGGAAGAGGGCCACAGACAAAGCAAGAGTAATAACATAGCTTTTACATTTCAGCGAGGACATGAAATGTTGGATTCCATAGGGAACTCCTGCTTAAGACATGCAAACAGCTGTTTTGGACCTTCTCTTATGTAAGACTCCTCAATGTTGCTTGGGTTTGGCCAGAAGGCAAAGTCCTCAGCTCATCTGACAAAGGAGGGGAGATTTTGCAATGCTTGCCTTGACAAAGGTACAGTTCTGAGCGTTGTAGTATTCTACAAAGTATAACTATTACAAGCATATTTCCTGCCTCTCTAAAACAACCATATTTAACTTTGAGATTATATATTTATATATATTTATATACCACTGTATCACTGTCTTCCCGTTCATCATCGATTTGCTCGAGCGGGCACCAGTAACATCTCCATGTGTCCTGTCTCATGCTAGTAGAGCCCAAGGGCACCTGCTTGCTCCAGAAGCATAAAGAGCCTCAAACCATTCCATCAGGTCATGGGAATGAGGTCTATAATTGTTACTGGTATTTGGCATATCAAATATGACACGGGTAGCTTGCCAGGCTCTGCCGTGCAGGTGGCATACTCTTGTAGTCACCTCTAAATCCAGTATTTATTGATGAACTTGCGTGGCGCATAGCGGCCGTGTGAGCCGTGCTGTGATAGGCTCTTCTGCTGGGTGGAGTTCTGATGAGAGGTAAGTCCGGCTGTGGAAAATGGCGGCCTTCATGGAGCAGGTTGTTGTCTGGCTTGTTGCGAGGCTCTTCTGGGGTGGCGAGCCAGGGCTAGAACCCGCAATCCCTTCCAGGCGCCTCATGAGCGGCTGGGCACAGGGAGAGCTGATAGCAGCTCTGCCCCATGTCTGTGAGTCTCCTACCAACTGTTGGCCTCAAATGAGAGAATTAAAAAAACTCATGATACTTGGTAATACTTTAAATTCCATATTTTATATATATATATATATGTTATACAATAAAACTGAGCATTCAAGAGGTGTGAAAAAATAAAGCCTTTACAATGGAAAGGGAAGATTAACAAAACTCCATTACATAAATCCTAACCTAATGTGAAATAGAAAAATCACACAAATGCATATAAACTCCCTAGGGCATATATATGTATTTATATAAAACTACCTAGGGCATACATGTATGTTTATACATACATACATATGTATGTACATATATATATATATATATATATACCCTGGGGATTTTTATATATATTCCCTAGAGATTTTAATATTTAATGTATATATGCCCTTAATAAATACATTATATCAAGGGTATTATATAATCATATACATTATATTATATAATCATATACAATACATACATTATATATTATATAATTATATACAAAATATAATTATATACATTATATATTAAGGAATATATTTATATATGCCTAAGGATTTTATATATATATATAAAATCATCCTTCTATGCTCAATTCACTTGTTTGATCTCTATCTTCCATAATTAAGCAATTAACTAAATAGGAATCAAGCAATAGCAATTGCAAAAAACAGAACAAACAAAAAACCCTCATTCTGTGGTAAAACCCTGCCCTTTTAGTTTTCTTCCAACCACCCTCACTGGGTTAAAAATCTGAAGGCTCTTTGATAGCTGCAGGCCCCCTGGGATGCATTCAGCTCAGCACTCCCCAAACTGCTATCTCTGTACAGCCATGCACATTTATTAGAAATGTACAGGAGAGTGCAAGAAGCACAGCCCTTCTGCACAGCCTCCACACCAACATGCTAAGAGGTCTCCACTGCCTCCTTCTTCTATGGAACCAAAGGAGTGGGCTGAAGGAAAAGAATTCAACTGTTTCATGGTAAGTCTCTGGAAGGATTTACAATGACTTTTACGGGGCTGGGGAAATACTCACACTACCTCTAAGCCCCATTTCTTTAAAAATTCAAATGCAAGTATTGCCTAAGAATATCTGAAAGAACTGAAATCTAGCCCACTTACACTGTTCAGAAAGAAAAAAAACCCAACCTCAAATCTATAACTATTAAGAAAAACTTCCATAAAATGTTTCCTTTAGTGACCAAAACAGAAATCTCTCCACCTGAACTAGAAATATGGAATCCCAAGAGGAACAATCTGCTCATGAGGAGTCCCTCCCGCTTTCAGATACACGTGGTGGTTTCATTTGACATTCTTTGATTTTGTCATTAGATAGGAAGACTAGGAATCTCAATCTTCTGGAATAATTAATTTCTTGCAACTGAGTGTATATTGGCTTGTCAGGAACGGAGTCCTTGAGCTTAGACCATGTCTTAGCAGAGAGCTTACTTCTGAGAAGCAGGGAATATGATTTACAGGACTTCTTGGAGAGTGACAGGGATGGTCCAAAAAGCATGCAAGAATTTATTTTTCTTGTATCTTTTCCTTGCTTCTTTCCATCTATCTGTCACCCAGCTGTGTCAGGTACTGATGTCCTAATTCTGGACAGGTAATAATTCAGACTATCTTACAGGCACATTATATTTTTTTGTCTTCACAGATCCTGTGTGAATGTGTGTTTAGTATATGTGCTGCCAAAGGGAGCACTTATTTTCAATGTTTATGAAGGAAAAGTGATTTACAATAATGTTTGCGATAGTGTCATGCATACGAATGTGAATATACCAATATCATACCACCACTAGAGTGCCCACTTCCCTCCACCAAAGTCTGAACAAACTTTCTCCAGAAAATCTCTGACATATACCCTTAAATAATTACCCTTTTTTTCTCCAATAATGTCCTCCCATATTTTCTTCATACAGAAATTTCCAGTGGATTTTGTGAGGACAGCTGAACTGAACTAATTTACACTTAAGTATGAATAATTGATAAACGTATTACTACTCCTAGAATGTTTGCATTTTAAGAAGAGTCTGGTTACCCAAAGGAATCAATACTTGGAGACATTTCAAAAACCATGAAGTAAATTAAACCAGATAATTTGGGGACGAGGTCCTGTGGGGTAGAGGCAGTGGGCAGATGTTTATTTGGTCTTAGAATAAGGCAAAGTATTATCTGTGTTGTAAAAAATAAGCCTCTGAAGGCAATTATTGGACTACTTAATGTTCAAGAGGAGGTTATAGCAAATAATGGATAGGAGGGTATTCTTTGCACATGAAAAACCATAAATCAGGTAAGACATAGAAAAACTGGGAATGTATTCTGGTACCCTTATCATTTATTTTTGTAAAAAATATCAAAATATCACAATGACAACCCCCTCGAATGATGTCACCACTAATTGTGTGAGGAATGTGAATATATGAATAAAAATGCCCTCTCTTCGTTTAGCCTTCTCTGAAATCACTTTAAGTGTATAGTTGATGCACTTTATTTACATGGGTGTCTTATCACAGTCTGTCATAGGTGGGCATCAAAGTTTTTCCACTGGTCCTTTATTCCTGCATATGGAGATAGGGTCACAGGGCAGACATTTTTTTCTGTTATATTTGGAATAGAAGTTATTTTTTAAGAATTTTCTAATCTGGCATCATTGGGAATTTTCCTGACCCCCCCACCCAAGTCATAATTTTCTACCAACTTTCATCACAATCCTAACAAGAAACTGCAATAAAATTAATTCATTTACTAACTAACTCAAGTTGGAAGAAATATGGTAGTTATGGTAGCTATTTTGCATAAGCATAGTGAGAACAAAGACAAGAAGGTAGATTTTTGTAATTTGCTTTGCTTAAGCTTTTTCATAAGGCATCTCAGACTGAGCTCTTACTGGCTTCTCAGTCGTGCCAAGATCTCATCATCAGGCTCATCTTGTGACATCTCTATTTGGGGTTAGTTCTTTTCTTCTCAAGGTTTCCAAAATGTCCTGTGGTTACTGGGCCTGCCAGAGGACTTCTTTCATTGACCTCTTAGGAGATGGGAATCTGTAAGCAAATACTTTGTTTTTTCACTTTGTTAGCTCTATGAGTTTAATCTTGACTTCAGAAGCAGTATCGTTTCTCACACTCCAATCAAAGCCTGAGTAATGTGACCATTTTATGTCTATTAAATATGCAGGAAAACACTTCCTGGATTTACACAAACACATTGCTATGACAACTAAATATTGGGAAATAATTTATTTTACCTTTCCTTGAAATTACTATAACTCTTTCCTATCTTTCTTATATTTCTATATTTGTAATGATGTTGTATATTACTAAATCGAATAATAATAGAAAAAATAAAATTTTTATTTGCCCTTTTTCATAAGGAAATGCATTTAACTATAAAATTTTAATACTTGGTCTATTGAAGTGAAAAAATTTGGAATCACTTCATTTTCTGCATGTTACCTCACAATGTATTGACATTTATCAGATAAAGGTTTTCTTGGTGTATTGAAATGACTGATTTTTTTTTCCTTTTTCATTTTGGTAAGATTGCATTAGTAAATTTTCTCATGTTGAACTGTCCTAGATTGTTTGAATATAGCACACACAGTCATAGTATATTGGTCTAAAGTCAGTTCAGATTTTAAATTGATAATATAGGGATTTTCATATCTTAAAAGTATTTATAGGCTTAACATACATATAGCCTCTCCCATTCTTCATCTACTTTTGGAGTTGCACTAGCATCAGAAAATAGATTGGGCCACTCTTCATCTGTTTTTCTGGAAGAACTTATATAAGAAAGGATTATCTGTTCCTGAAAGTTTGATAGCATTCAACTGCAAATTCATCTGGGACTAAGGCGTGGTTCACTTTGGTGGAGGAGTTCTTGATTCCCATATTCAGTTCTTTAATGATGATTCACATCAATTCAGTGTTATGTTTCTTATTAGGTTGATCTTGGCATCTTACACTGTTCCAGAAATGTATCCATTTATGTCAGGTTTTCAAATTTCTTGGAATAGTGTTGCTAATATTATATTGTTTTTCAAGACCTCATATCTATCATTCATTGCTAGTTATTTTTTCCTGTATCTTTAAAGGCAGTATTTCCATCATCTTCCAGTTGTTTTACTCTATTGAAGTCATCAAAAATTATGCTATTTAATGAAAAATTTTTCATTTAGTTTGAAGTTTCTGGTTATTTACACATTATTTTCTCTTTATCTCAGCACCATTTAACGCTATTGTATTTGTTTATTTGCTTTTTTTTTGGTGGGGGCACACCTGGTGTTGCTCAGACTTACTCCTGGCTCTGTGTTAAGGAATAACTCCTGGCCAGACTCTGGTGACTGTATGAGGTGTTGGGGATTGAAATTAGGTTGGCCACATGCAAGACAAGTGTCCTGCCCATGGTACTGTTACTCTGGCCCCAAAAGTACTTAATATATTTGGTTTAAAATTTTATTGTCTGTTTGAGCTGAAGCAAAATACTGTGGGAAGTACGCTTGCCTTATAAGAAGCTGGCACTAGGTTCAATTCCTGGCTCCCCATACAGTCCCCCTAAGCCCATTCAGGTGTGGTCCCTGAGTGCAGAGTCAGGAATAAACTCTGAACACTCACAGGAAAAAAAAAAAGTAAATAGAATTAAATTTATTGTGTGTAGTTAGAGAAAATAGTTTGTATATTCTTGAAATTTGGTGTTTATTGAAGTTCTTTTTGTGTTACTCTAATACACATTTTTGAAAGTGAATGATCCACATTTGTTAAAAATGTATTCTTGGTTGGTTATAAATGTTATAACTTCATTGTAAATAATTATATGATTTAAATTTCACATATGTTTCCCTTTAATTTCTATAAACTCTTAGCTTCTGGTATAACTGTACTAAATTCTTTGACTAAAATTTTTTCATTTTTATTTTTAAAGTGACAAGTGACATTATTTTTTTAATGATTTATTTTAAACACCGTGGTTTACAAAATACAAAGTTTTTTTTCACAACACAGTTGCTGGAAAGATTCATCATTCAGCACTAATCTCACCACCAGTGTGCCCCCACCACCACCAGAGACCTGCATTTCCTCCTCCCACCCCTCCACCACCCTCCCGATGCCTGCTCACTTAGCCAGCATCAATTATGTTCCCTTATATGATCCTTACAGCTCATAAGGGAACAGTAATGATAAGGTCATGCCCTTTTTTTTCCCTAGGCTGATGTGTGAGAGTCTGGCCAGTTTCTTTTCTTGGATTCACTTTCTGGGTTTCCAGAACACAGTCGTTTTCTGTTGCAGGACACCTAAAACTCTAGGCCTCTGCATCTGCCCTGGATTGCCTTCTGCTGGTCACTTCATAGATAGGGGGATAATCTGAATGTGGCAGTCTTATCTGACCATGTATTCTGTACTGGCTGGTATAAATATTCTCTCATGCTACCACAATCATCGTGGGACTAGCTAGATCTTACCAGCATATTTGCCTGGCCACGTTGGATCTCTAAGTAATTAGACCAGAGAGAAATGCTGTTTGCCTCCAAGCAAGCAAGCATGGCTCCCTGATAACTCAAAGGCAACTAAAATACAAAAATACCGTGAAGTAGACGAGACTCTTGTGAAGGCTTGGAGAAATATTTAACTGGCATTAGTATTAGTCTTTGGTACAGAGACATGCCATCTCAGAAACCCCCTTCTCTACCCCTATAAAGGCAATTCCAGGCAGATCTTGGCTTAAAATATTAGGTGAGGTGCTGGGAGAAATTACCTGAGGGCATTTGATCCTACCTGCCAGGGGAAGTTACATTTAGCTTATAGCTTCTCCCAGCTCTGCTAGGAGACTTTCAATTAGCTCTGGGTCCTTGTAAACAATCAGATGGTCTCCTGAAGTTGCTACATTCTATAGAGCTATTTTCCTGTTTTCATCTCTAGATAGCGGGCTGGGAGTTTGGGTGGATTTCTACTATAAAATAAGCTGTAAGAAGAAAGAATCTCTCTTACCCCCACCCCCCACCCCCCTGCCATTTCGGCTTCCCTTGGTGTTTTGCTTCTGTCCTCTCCATTCTCTGTTGGGCCTCAACACGTGGTGGCAGCCATCTTGGCCTACACCTGGCTGGGGCCTAGCTGGGAACCCAGAGTCCGGAGGTTTTCCCTGCTCTTGGATTGTATATTGGATCCTGTGATAGTAAAGCCCTTTTAAAACTGCATTGGATTTCTGAGTCTTCATCCATTCCCCGCCGGCTTCAGAGGTAGAAGGGAACTCGCTTCCCGGCACTGTTGGGGACCCCCGGGGCGCCCCCGACAGTTTTCTACTGGACAATCCCAGACACACCATCACTACAGCTGCTGAAAACACTTATTTCACATTTATCTCAATGTCTACTTGAGCTTTTCTTATTCATACACTGAACAATCTATTCTATATTGGTTGTTGGAACTACTTCTTTAAGTAACGGTCGATGAGCATGGTGTTAGACAAAAAGTCAATGAAGATCTTCAAATCTCAATTGTGCTATTCGCATCCACTGTATAACGAATTATTGAGGTGGTCCCCTGAAGCCGAGAGCAGCATTTAAACCATGGGTTCCTCTCGGAGGTTTTTTTCTTTGTTCTGGCTTCACCTGTTTATTCAGGTGCTAGTAGAAGTGGTAACTTTTGTAACTACTGCTTTTCTTTCAGAGAGTCATGAAATTAAATCTAGCAAACAGATTTTAAAGCTTGACGATAACCTAGAGGTAGAAAAAAGAAATCTCCAGAGGAGGCAGACTCTCAAACTGAAAATCTGCCCGAGTTAATACCTCCGGAAGGCGGAGATGCTCCTCTGATGGAGACTGAGGGATTCAATTTGAGGGATTCCCTAAAATTCTTACAAACTCTGATGAAGAGGAAGGGGAGGAACAGATTAATTCCCCGAGTCTGTCCAGGCCTCAAAAGGCTTGTAGTTCCTCCTGTTCTAAATTTAATAATCAAAAGCAAAGCTCTGGGAGCTTCGCAACATTCCTCATGACTATTCTATAAGAGTATGCTACCCACACGAAAGAGCCTGGCAAGCTACCCATGTCATATTTGATATGCTAGATACCAGTAACAATTATAGACCTCATTCCCATGACCTGATGGAATGGTTTGAGGCTCTTTATGTTCCTGGAGCAAGCAGGTGTCCTTGGGCTCTACTTGCATGAGACAGGTCATATGGAGATGTTACTGGTGCCTGCTCTAGCAAATCGATGATGAACGGGAAGATAGTGATACAGTGATTATTTATTTTGGTCTTTTCTGATGCTAACTCTTGTAGTTTTTATGATAAAACTGCACCTCTCACAACAGGAGCTGAGTGCAAGTTCTGGAGAGCAAGTTGTTGAGTTTAAGGTAGAGGCTTCCTGGACCTTTGGTTTAAGGAAACAAAAGGTCAAATTTCTTGGTGGCATCTTTATTTAATTCAGTGGAAAAGAGCTTTAGGCTCTATCTACAGTTGCCTGCCACTTTCATGTGCACCACAGCTTTCCATAGAGACAAACCGGACTAAATTGTCCAGTTTTCATTTGTCTGTGCTCCATCCCACGTGGCTGGAGGTTTGCAGACAATTAAGTTATGTGATTGGATATTTATGGCAAAAAAACTTCTGGCAAATGGATAGTTTTAGTGAATGATTTATGGCAAATGTTATAGCTAATGACAAATTGTTGAACGTGCTCAAAAAACTTTCAAAATTCAGTTATTAAAGCAACAAAATACAGGCATCATTAACATTATTCACCTTAACTTTGTCTCAAGGAGAGCCCTGGAAAACACTGATGCAGACTCAAAAACCAGTCAATTTACCTATCTAAGTAAAGATTAATTATAAATGGGAAGCAGGTTTAAAAAACACCTAATTTCTTTCAGTATAAAGTCTTAATTTTAATTGCAAACTGCAATTCTGTTCAAACATCCAAGATTGGATCATTTTAATAATGATAATCTTGTTTTGCAGCCTGTTGAACATGGTCCACCTTTAATAACAATAATTTTGCTTTGCAGCCTGTTGATCTTGGTTCATCCTTAATAAAAATAACCTTGCATTGCAGCCTACTTATTGTTGATGCTTTAAATGGAGATAACGCCTTTCTTTCTTAAAAAAAAACTGCCTTGGAGTGTGTGTGTTTAAGGGAAAAGCACCTGAATAAACCTTGAGAAGGTATTTTGTAAGAATTTTCTAAGGTTTTTATGTATAGGAATGACTAATGAAGAAGTTTTTTAAGGTTTGGAAGAAAAATAGACTGCCGTGTATGATGTTCAGTGTCAAGATTTTAGAAATAAGTTTTCTAATGTTTTGTTGACAGGTAAAAAATTTTTTAAAAAATTAAAAAATAAAAAGGAGAAAAAAGGGTGAACTCCAAGTATAGTGGTCAATATCAAAATCTGCTAAAGACT
The DNA here is from genome assembly GCA_021461705.1 of Cryptotis parvus. NCBI lineage: Eukaryota > Metazoa > Chordata > Mammalia > Eulipotyphla > Soricidae > Cryptotis > Cryptotis parvus. Next base: position 30,779 of record JAJIBD010025831.1, on the reverse strand, counting down.
AATAAAAAATTTTTAATGCTTTTGTTCAGAGATTTAGAGGAAAAGAACTTTGCTGCTGCAGATTCCTTCTATGATGCATGAGGGTTTGGACTCTGATCACAGTGCTCAATACAAAAAAGTTTGCTAAATCAATGAAAAATGGTTTTTCTAATGATTCTGTACACAGGACAAGATATAGGAATGCAGTAAACTTGTGCTACAGTGCTCAATACTCCAAGACTCCTAAAACAGTGCTCACTACAAAATTTTCTTAATCTGCAAAAAAGTTTTCCTAATGTTTCCTTTCACAAGGTGTTGAAGTTTCTTCATGTTCTTGAATTCCTGCCGAAGCCTTAAAATCTCTATTTGTGATTAATCTCGAAAAGTGTTTTTGTCTCGCCTAAAATTAAGCTACAGGTACAGTTACCGGTGCCAGTGTTCCCTTGCCAAAGATGCCTTGCAAGATGCCTGTACCACTGTTCCAGACACCTGTTCCAGAGCTCGAGACTCTTGTTCCAGTGTTCCTGAGACCCGATCCAGTGTTCCTGACAATTGAATGAGTTCCTGATCGCTGCTTTCCAGAGACTCATACTCATATAATCATTGCTATTGCTATTCCAGAAGTAGCCCCACAGAGTTTGTTCCAGACACCCGACTTTACATAAAATATGTCAAATTGACCCTCACAAATTATGGACAATGCAAACTATAGTTCGTTATAATCAGACAGCTAGAAACATTTTGTCATGAACTTTGCTTTGGGTCCAAAAAGCAAGTTAGGATCCTAAAGTAACATGTATAATCACTTTGTAGTTGGAATTGTTTTTTTCTTACCTTAATTTTCTGTATGTTACTAAATATTTTGTACTTTTTCAATTTTATTATAGTAAACTAATCGGGGGGAGTTGTTGCAGGACACCTAAAAGCCTAAAAGCCTCTGCATCTGTGTTGCAGGACACCTAAAAGCCTAGGCATCTGCATCTGCCCTGGATTGCCTCCTGCAGGTCACTTCATAGATAGGGGGGTAGTCTGAATGTGGCAGTCTTATCTGACCATGTATTTTGTACTGGCTGGTATAAATATTCTTTCATGCTACCACAATCATCGTGGGACTAGCTAGATCTTACCAGCATATTTGCCTGGCCACGTTGGATCTCTAAGTAATTAGATCAGAGAAAAATGCTGTTTGCCTCCAAGCAAGCAAGCATGGCTCCCCGATATCTCAAAGGCAGCTAAAATACAAAACTACCATGAATTAGACAAGACTCTTGTGAAGGCTTGGAGAAATATTTAACTGGCATTAGTATAGTCTTTGGTACAGAGACATGCCATCTCAGAAACCCCCTTCTCTACCCTATAAAGGCATTTCCAGGCAGATCTTGGCTCAAGACATTAGGTGAGGTGCTGGGAGAAATTATCTGAGGGCATTTGACCTTTCCTGCCAGGGAAGTTACATTTAGCTTATAGCTAGCTCCTCCCAGCTCTGCTAGGAGGCTTTGGATTAGCTCTGGGTCCTTGTAAACAGCCAGAAGTCTCCTGAAGTTGCTACATTTCTATAGAGCTATTTTCCTGTTTTCATCTCTAGATAGCCCAGCCCAAAGTGGGCCGGGCTGGGAAGTTTGGGCAGTTTTCTAGCTATAAGGGGGGCCAGAGCAATAGCCCAGCGGGTAGGGTGTTTGCCTTGCACGCGCCGGCCTGTGCTGTCCGGGTTCGATCCCCCAGCATCCCATATGTTTTCCCCAGAACCGCCAGGAGTAATTTTTGAGTTCAGAGTCAGGAGTAACCCCTGAGCATCACTGGGTGTGAACCAAAAAGTTAAAAAAATAATAAGCTGCAAGGAGAAAGAAGCACTCTTTTGCTCTTTTCCCCTTTTGCCATTTTGGCTTCCCATGTCGTTTTGCTTCTCCGTCCTCTCCATTCTCTGCTGGGCCTCAACACGTGGTGGCAGCCATCTTGGCCTACACCTGGCTGGGGCCTAGCTGGGAACCCAGAGTCCGGAGGTTTTCCCTGCTCTTGGATTGTATATTGGAACCTGTGATAGTAAAAGCCCTTTTAAAACTGCATCGGATTCCTGAGTTTCATCCAATCCCCGCCAGCTTCGGAGGTAGAAGGGAACTTGCTTCCTGGCACTGTTGGGGACCCTGGCGGCACCCCCGATAGTCCCTCAGACTACACCTTGTACCCACACACTTATGTGATGGATACCAGTTAGATGAATATACTAGGGGGCGGGGTCCATCCAGGACTTGCCGGAGGGCATTGACTTGGGAGTGGGTACCCTAGCTTCACCTCCCCAGGAAACCTGGTGGATTCAATCAACGAGACGTGCATGCTTGGGCTTGAACTCCACTATTCTGTTGGGTGTGACTCTGAGCTTGCTACTTTTTATGATTCATTATTGCTTGTATGAAAGCAGGGAAACCCCATCTGAAGGAAACCCCATTCTGTCAGGCCTATGGAAGGCTCTCTTCTCTCAGACCATGTGCCCTGGAGTATGTTAGAACCAGTTTTGATCTACCTGACATTGGTGAGAGAAGCTAAGACTGGTGATGAGAATGGTGAACATTTTGTGCCTGAAACCCAAATCTGAATAGCTTTGTAATTCATGATTCCTTATTTTTAAAAAAAATTTTTTTAAATGATTAATTACTGGTTCTGGATACATCTAGTAAGTACTCACAAGAACTGATCATATGTGTGAAAATTTTTAAAAACAGAATTTTATTGCTTACTTTTAATCAGGTTACTCTTACTAGGGAGGATTTGACTATTTCATCATTCACAACACAAAAGTGATGATGTATAGCATGTTTAAGCTATGAAATATGGATAAATGGACAAATGCTCTGATTTTTTTTCTCATTGAACATCTTATATTTTTTGTTTGTTTAAAATGGAATGTTGAAAATAAAGGGAGAAGTTACGTGTATATTATTTGTAATATCTGCACCGTTGAGAACATCATGTGACAATTAGAATGGGAAGGAATGGGGAGTGAAAATAGATGGTCAGCAACTACACCACCTCTGCTTAGCTGATGACATTGTTCTAATAACACCAAACATTAGCCAAGCGACACAAATGCTGGGTGACTTCATCCAAGAATGTGGAAAGAGAGGTCTACAGCTGAATCTCAACAAAACAATGTTCATGAAAAATGAGCTAGTTCCAGAGACCCCCTTCACTCTCAATGGTTTTTTAAGGAGATGGTCCATACTGAAGACAAGACTGCTGATGCTCAGTGAGGAGCCTGAGTTTTGGAATAGAGGCTTTTTTTGTCTGTCTAATAATTTTTTTTCTGAGAATTATTCATTGGAACACTGATTTACAAAGTTGTTCATACTAAAGTTGTTTTAGGAATATAATGTTCCTACCAGTACACTACCAATGTTTGCTTACATCCTCCAATGTCCTCAGGTTCCTTGACACATTACAGCCTGTTCCCTTGGTAGGCATTTAACATGTTTATTTATTCATGTTACTTCCGCCAATGAAACTTAAAATAATAGCAAACAGAATTATCAGGAAACAAACCAATAAAGTGAATTTGTGATTATTGATTGCTATATGTTTTAGCCTTCCTTCATCAGGTAGAATACAACCTTATTCACCATTAGCAAGTGCCATAATCAGTGACATGTTTGGGAAATTTCTCCTCTCTTTTAAAGGAACTCAGTTATCTCTTCTTGCAAAACTGCTTTTATGTCTATGAATTTACCAAGCTTGGCCCATTCATGGGGCCCTGCATAGTTCATTCAAATCTAAATGATAATCCAGCTGAATAAAGAATTCTTGGTGAGGTGTTCATTTCATTGAAGTTTTGTACTATGTCCTTCCATATTCTAGCTGGTAGAGTCTCTTCTGATAGATCTCTGTATATCTTATGGGCTTTCTTTGTATATTAGTGCCTTTACTGATTTTTCTGATTTCGATATTCTGACTCCTTTAGGATTTTGTCATTTTAAATAAAATGCATCTTCGAGTTTTCCTAATTAGATCTATTCTCTTTGGAATCCTTCAGGCCTCTTGGAGCTCAGTGACTGTAAACCTTGATTCTGGGAAGTCTTATCTATGATTTCTTTAACTACTGTTTCATCATCACATGTGCCTTCCTTTTCGTTAGGGATTCTGATAATTCTTTATTGTTCCTCTTAAAATTATCCCGTAGTTCTCTGGTAAGCTGTTTATTTCATTTTAAGTTATTTTTACCTTCTGCTGTGGTTGTTTGTTTTCGCAATTTCCACCTTCTCAGTTTGAGCTCCTTGATCTTTTTTGCTTGGCTGATGTTATTCTGCTATTTGGATATCCTGTTGAGTTCTTTATATCACCTACCATACTCATTGTTTCTGTCACTTCTGAATGTAGTTTTATCATTTCTACTCTTATACTGTCTTGCTGACTCCGGGGGGGGGGGGGGGGGGGGGGGGGGGGGGGGGGTGTGGGGGGGGGGGGCGGGGGGGTTGGGGGCTGGGGGGGGGGGTGGGTGGGTGGGGGGGTTGTGGTGGGGGGTGGGGGGGGGGAAGGGTAAGGAACCTGTGATAATATTAAACTCTCATAGGGTTTCTTGAGTTCATTGATTATCTTCATCATGGTGTCACTAACGACATCTGAGAATTTACTGAACTGGTTGGTGTTCATTATGTCTTTCATGATATTAGTCATTTTAGTCATTGATTGAAGTTAGTTGGTTTCCATGTGTTTTCCACATTGTTTTCTTGGTGTTCTTGCTGTGTGGGGGAGAATTTTTTAGTTAACCCCCTTTCCACCCCCAGAAGATGCTAAAGGATTAGGCTCAAGGTTACTCTCTGCCTGGCCTCACAGAATGACAGGAAGAATAACTGTGAGCTGTATGGAATTTGCTGAGTAGAGCTGTCACAGAGTCACACAAGCAGCTTGCCACTTCAGGAGCAGTGGTATGCACCATGAATCTGGCTCCGGTTGGGAGTGGAGGCTGGTAGGAACCACCCTGCAGGGAGAGGATCTGTCTCGATTTGGAATAGGCCCAGTGATGCCAGCTGGAGGCAAGCCTCACCTAGGATGGTGGAGCAACAAGCCAAAGGTCAGGCATGAGCTATGGTGTGAGCCCTTAATAAGGCTCAGGTTGGGTGTGGAGGTTGCTGGGAACCACGTAGGAGGGAGGGGCTCTGCCTTCACTTCCTAATTAGGCCAGTGACATTAGCTGGAGGCCAGCGTCACCAGGGATGGTGGAGCAGCAAGCAAAAGGTCAGTAGTTCCTTTAGAAACTTGGCTGCTCCTTGATTTGGTTTGTTTTTTGTCATAGGATTTAAGACCTTTAGATCTAGAGCACTACTGATTATTTAATGCCCATTTTTATTTCTTTTTAGGTTCTTTTAGCTTGAATGATATTTAGTTTATATAAGTATGACAATTCCTGTGTTTTCAGTCTACTGTTGGTTAACTTGACTGTTTTCCAACATTTCATTCAGCTAGTGCTTATCATGGGACTTCAAGTGTTTCTTTGAAGAGCAGCAGAGGGTTGAATGATCTTTTTCTTTCAGGGCAGTGTTTGGGCAATACCTAGTGGTACTTAAGGGTATATTCCTATCTCTATGGTCATGAGTGATCACATGTCTTACTTGGGGGATAATATGTAGTGCCAGGGATCAAATCAGAATCAGCTACATGCAAAGTAAACGCCTTACCTCCTGTACTATGTCCCTGGACTCAGGGTGTGTTTTCTCTCTTATTAACTCACTCTTTTCATTTAAGAGGAACTATAAATATAAAATTAAAAAATAGAAGAGTGAAGTTGATTGACATTTCTAGAAATTATCTATGTGAAGCAATTTGTTGCCACCTATCTACAAGAATTTTTGTTGGTTTTGCATTTTGGCCTTTGCTTTTTATAGAAGACCAATCAGTAATCTTAGAGTTGGTGTTCTTGCAGAAAAACAGCTTCAACTGTTGTCTGAGAATGTTTTTATCGTTCCTTCAAATTTGCGTGATCACCTTAGGGTATAAGATTATTAATTGGAAATTTTTTCTTTTCTTTTCTTGGGCCACACCCAGTGGTGCTCAAGTATTACTTCTGATTCTGTGTTCAGGGATTACTTCTGGTGGATTTTGGGGAGCCATATGAGTGCCCAGAGCCAGACCTGAGTTGGTCACATGTAAGGCAAAAGCCCTACCTGCTGTCCTGTCTCTTCAGCCCCTGGCATCCTTTTCATTCAGTGCATTGAATATATCCTTCTATTCTCTTCTTGTGAGTAGAATTTCATTTTAGAACTCTTATGTGAATCTACTGTGTTTCCTTATATGAGTCTTTTGTTCTCTCTCCGGTTGAAAGAGCGTAATTCTGTCTTCCTTTTTTTCCCATTTTAATTGTAATGTGTATTGGTAATGTTCTGTTTTGGTTTACTTTGATTCACATGCTTTGGGCCTCCGGAATCAGTGAACCTGCTTATGGCTGCAGGCTAGGGAAATTCTGAGCTACTAATTTTCAACCAGCTATTAATTATCAACCCTTCACTCTGGACTCTTGTTCTGAAAGTCTGGTAATTCTGAGTTTATTCCTCCTGATGTTGTCAGCAATATATCTTTGATTCTCTTCATTTTTTTTCTCAATTTCTTTTTATATTTTCTCTTCATTATTGACAGTCATGTACCTAGTCTTCAAGATCACTGATTTGATTTTTAACTTCATCCTGTCTGCTGCTAAAACTTGCTACTATATTCTTCAGTGATTTGATTTCTATTTTAATGAGTTCTTTCTCTTTTTCTCCCAAAAGAATCTCTTCGAATTTAATGATTCTCTGTTTAAGTGATTCTTTCCAATAATTCCACATTAAGAGGTTTGTTCTAAAATCTTTGGACAGCTTAGAAAAATCAGAAGTTCCTGGAATTCTGTCACTATCAGCTGATAGGGCTGAATTCCTTTATTGTTTCTGATGCTGCATAAAAGGGAAGGATATAATGCTGAACTGCCTTCAGCCATGATCATTGCTTCTGCTCATAAGACTGAGGGTGTCCCTGTGTATCTGTTGATTTGTAGCATCCATGAATGCTGTTTCACAAGTTTTGAAGATGGTGGTTGGTTGTACCTTTACTAAAATCAACTCTTTGTGTGATCTTGGCTAACTGCACCAGGTTTCTTCAACATTGGGGAGCAAGACTTTTATCAAAGTGCCCCCAAAGTGCCTGCATCCGTCTGTTGAGAGGTACTGACTGGCAGGTAGGATCTGTCTATCTCCTGTGTCTGAATGTTCACGGTTTACCGATGCATATGCTTGCTCTTAGCTGCAGTTCAGGGTGTTCTGTGCACCCCCAACTATCTCTTCACCCTAGGCACTCCCTCTAGTGTTCACATTCAGTTCCCTTTCTCTTCTTGTTCCTATCACCCCGTGAATCACCTGATTACAGTTTCTCGGCCTCTCACCCATGGTGGAGCAAGCACCAGTTCTATTTTTCAGTTCTGGGCAGCCTGGGAACCCCACACTCTAATAATGATCGGGCAACAGCATGAGAGTATGCATCAGTTCTTGCCACCACAAAGCCACAGGTGGGCACTGGGGCCAGGCACCTGTGTTGGAAATTGCATGCGTTCTTTCCTCAGTTCTGAGCAATCTCCCCATGGGACAACTGGGAAGCACAGAGGTGGGCACGTGCCAGCCTGCAATGACGAGAACCCTGCTGCTTTTCAGTTTAAGCCAACCTGCGGGACTACCCTGTACTACACTTGGATCTGGTTCCCCTCAGGCAACCAGAAACACAAGCCTGATGAAGCCTCATGCTGTGCTTCCTGCTTTATGCCTCTCCAAAGTTGCAAGTGAGTGTCTTCTTCCTCCCTCCTCTCATAAAACGTCTGGAGGGATTGGGACTGCAGTTGCTGATCTTCCCTGTGCCAGGCTGTCAGAGCAGGCTTGGTGCCCTGCTGCCAGCTGCCCCAGAAATCTCTCCCTACAGCTCTGAGTTACCCACTAGCTGGGCAAGAGCCTCCCTTGCATAGATACTGGACTCTGCCTAGTACAGTATCCAGTATCTCATAGCAGTATCTATACTGTCCTTAACAGTCCTTCTGTCCTTAACATTGTTTTTGGTTCATGGCCTGGGGAGGCTTTTCCTTTTTGCTCCTTTTGTCACCACCCTGGCCCCTGCTCCCCTTTCTCTAAAGTCTGCATTTCTACCTGTCCCTTGTGAATGTGGTTAAGTAAATGTTTGGTCTAAACCGATTTATAATTTGACCATGCCAAATACCACTACTCATAGGGCACTAGAAAATTTATTTAGACACCAGGAAAAAAAGAGAATTTTATGATCTAATGAGACTTTCGTATTCCTACTATCTGTGAAACTTAGATTAGTAATGCTGAAGAGATACACATGTAATTTGAAGTAAATTAATAATATAACCGGTAGTGTCTGTTTTTAGGCACAGATATAGTCACAGTGCTGTGGCTTGTTTGTGCTTGTCTCTGCTTGACTACCAGGAGAAAGTCTATCCAAATGTCTGTTTGGCAGGCCATAATGCTTTGTCTGACTGCATCTGTTGGAGGTGTGTATTACTACCCAACAAGTGGACTTCCACTGGATTGATCCCAGCAACACTCCGACTCTCTAACTCATACATCTACTTTCACATTCATAGATGCTCAATAATTGTTGGTTGAATAATTGAGAAATAATTCCTTAAAAAGTAGTGGGCTCAGATCTATTCTAAGAAGCTATGTGTTGATTTTAAGACTCCCTTTTGAGAGTGACATGGTTAAACTCAGCACAAAAGCTAGTTACATGACCAGTGTGAAGGGCATGAGGTGTGTATTGTGTGTGAAGCACAGACAACACGTTTCTGGGTTCTGGCCAACTAGCCAGTGGCAGAGTTCTGAATATGTATACTATAGTGTAAAAATGGGAATTTTATAATTAAATAGGTATATATTTAAAGAAAAGCAATGCCCAGGTTTATAAAATGATGAATTGTTTGATAGTTATGGGAAATCAGACTGTCATGAAGATTTCACTAACGCAAGATAAAAGCATAGGATTTACTGCCCTTATACATGCATGTATTTATGAGAGCAATGCTTTCAACTATAGCAGACTGGCAAAGACCAGATCATGGAACTTTGCTTTAGCTCATGAGAATGAGGACTAGAAATTTTCCTAGGACAAGGCAATTTTGTGCATTTTGTTCTAAAAGAATATGCCCTAAGGACCAGGAACTTTTTAGGAGCTCATAAAAATATATGAGGACTGAGAAAAACAGTATAAAGTCCAAAACTAAGAAGACAGCAACAAAATTGGAAGTGATGAATGTTGGATTTAATGTGTACAAGATAACATCCTGCTATTTTATTACTTGTCAGACTTAGTAATTCAATACGGACTTTATTTGAAATTATCTTGATTAGATTTGTTTACCCTGCCAACATTTAAAAAAGAGAAAAAATTTTCTCCCTAATCCCAAATGCAATGGAACTTAAGAAAGGTTTACAAACAAAATGTTAGTGATATTTAACAGGGGACATGGAAACATTTTAATATATTTGACACAAGAATAAAGCTTCTCAAGGCAAAAACAGGTCTTAAATCAGGGTGTGATGAAAACATCAATACAGTGATAATTCAGACAGTTGAAGTGAAGTTCAAAGGGAAACCTCTGAGGAATAAGACCAACGAGCAGAGTCTAGGTATGGACACAACACATTAATGGACTACCAGGGAAGTTTTCTTATTTTACCAGGAGAGAACTGGAAATAAGAAGCGATGGGTCCACCCAAGAGAAGCAGAACTGAGTCTTTTCCGAAGGAATAACTCAGGTGCTGGATTACTATAGCTACAAGATAAAAGCTAAATTTATAGCACATTTGGTTTATTTATGAGCTTTTTTTTTCAGTTTTTATTTATTTATTATTTATTTATTATTTATTTATTTATATATGGGGAACATCGGTTAGACGTGTACATGGATCCGGTGGGTCAGGGTAGAGTGCTGGGGATCAATTAGGGCAGCGTCCGCTGTACGGTAGTTTTTAACGAACAAAAAATTTTGTTGGAGGCTCTTAGTAAAGGGAAGGAGGGAGAAAGAGAGAAAAGCCAAGAGAGAATAAACTCCAAGGGCAGAGGACCAGTATGTCCTCCTAGATTAAATATGAAAGATGATACAATTCAGAGGGGAGATGTGCGGTTGTGTGTGGCGAGAGGTTGGGTACCTAAATTTTAAAATGAATATCAAAAAATGAAATTAGAAGAAGATGAAATGGGATAAACTGGGGATGGCATTTTTTAAAGATACGGTGGAAGGTGAGTTCGAATATGCTAGTAAGGGTACAGGTAATGTGTTGGCAAATAATATGGTGGATAGAAATGAATTGAGATATAAAATCAGATTCCTACTTCCACTCATTTCATCAAGTCTATTTGGCCCACGATTTTTTTATTTTAATTTTTTATTAAAAACAAAGAAAAAAAAGAGGTAGGAGCCCCCTGGCCCCAGCCCCAGCTGAGGGGTTCTTCCCCAAGTAAGATAGGGGTGTATCTTGCCTATTAATGCGCTAGGGGCTTAGTCCCTCAAAATTGAGACACGTTCCATAACCACTGATGGTGGCTTTAAGCTAGAGTTGTAATGCTTTCCTTCATTAAGAGCCAAAAAATATTTTAAGTATCAGAGATAAAGAGAGTCAATATATATCACGTGTCTACCCATGTCATATTTGACATGCCAAATACCAGTAACTATGATAGACCTCATTCCATGACTTGATGGAATGGTTTGAGGCTCTTTATGTTCCTGGAGCAGGCAGATGCCCTAGGGCTATCTTGCATGTGATAAAACATATTTAGATGTTACGGGTGCCTGCTCGAGCAAATCGATGATCTACGGGAAGACAGTAATACAGAGAATGTATGCTGGGAATGTTTTCGTACATGGGAATGCAGTACAGAAGAGTGTACTGTGAGTTTCTAGATTGAGAAAGACAAGTATTAGAAAGAGGGAGATTCCTATGAATAGATGCATAAGGTACAAAGAAAATAGTACAAGGACCATGGGAGCAAACTGGCAAATACTTTTCATAGTATTATAGAAAAAATATCAAAATTTAGAACAAGCATCCCAGGAACCTTATTGATAGAACTTTTTGTCAGCAGAAAACATCATGGCTGAATTTACTGTAGGGCTGGACATTATCTCTTGACTTGAGGCATGACTATAGATTTTTTGTATCCTACACCAGTCAGAGCTGAAGGGCTTCAGCCTTGGAGAAGCAAGATCTTTTCTAAGGCAGTATGCGAGTAACACTTTCTCAGAATAAATTTGAGGGCCTCTAGATTGCTGCACTTTTTTTCTCATGAATGAGGTCCCCTGCCTTAAAAATCTAAAAATTTTTTTGTAACACTTTCTTTCCAACATGGCGGCTACTATAATTGCAAGATAATCCGTGAGTGTCAATTTATTGGACAGTCCAGTGGAAAAATCTGTCCTTTTAATTTTAACATGTAGCTTGGGTCCTTGGATACTCAAGCATCACAAGGACATGTAAAATTCTTTAGAATTATAAATAAGTTGTATTCAACACCAATTAGCATCATCATCAAAAATATTGTGCATGGCATATATCTCATGCAAGCAGCAGGCACTGACTGCACAAAGTACTCTCAGCTGGAGCCTCCCAGCCCAGATGACTTCATGCAGAGAAAATAAATAGTAGTGAGCAGGAAGCTGAATCTTGATCGAGTGGACTACTTTTTTCTCATGTGTTCTTTTTCTATTTTAACAGCCCTTAGCAACGTGTCTTACTCATTATACATTTGTTAAAAATGAAAACTGTACAGAACTTGACATACATAATTTTTTATGCCACATCTGATTTTGAAAGCAACCACACCAGAGTCAGATCACCTAGCACTTTTCTTTGAAGGAGAGAACCTCTTTCCTTTGACCTTCCTTTTCAGAAGGGAGAGATGAACATGATAAAGGGGGCATTTGTATTGAGCAAGCTCCAAGTCAGACCTGTGTATAGAGGATTTGAGTCTCAGACAAAGGTATTCGTTGTCTCCAGTGTTTGAGGTGATCTCACTGATAGGGTTGTATTCCTGAGTAGCTGAAATGTCTATTATGGTCTTGGACACGTGTGGGAAGACTTTTCTTTGATTTGTGGTGAGAATCTGCTTGCAGAGCCCACTGTTCTCACCTCACCTTTCTTCAGGCTGCTCCAAGATGAGTCGCTTCATGTTATTTCACTATGCCTCGGCTTCCCATGTTAGCAAGTGTTCCTTCCCAGAATTCCAGAGCTAGAGAGAAATGGGTCATGTCAACACCAGGTTTTATTGTAAGTGAGGCACTTTGGGTTCTCTGAATAAAGGCTCTTGATTTGCAGAGCAAACTGCTGCTGAAGGTTTGGCAAAGGTTAATTTTTTTTAATGGATTCGGCACTGCTATATGCAGCGACTCCTTTGGCATTTGAATCATTCAGCACATAACCCCATCGTGAGATCATTTTTTTTATGAAATTTTTTGTTGGTCACCTTTAAAGCTACATCAATCACTGGGTAATGGAAAAAAAGTCAATGTAATGATCTGCTTTGAAAATAAACAGTATAACTTGACTTTGGCATAGAGAGCCTATTATCATGTGGTAACATCATTCTAGTCTAGTGACATTATCTGCTAAGGATATTATGATGGTGGAAAATATTTCAATTTTGTTATCAGAACAATGGAGTTGTGATATTTAATTATAGAGAAGTGTGTTTAATTTAGGAAGTTTGGTATGTTGACCATCGCAGTTTACTCAACAGAAGCTTAAGCAGTGGCAAATCAAATTTGAATAGAATATTTTTTAGTAGTCAGCATCTAGTGTTATTAACCAACACATTTTCTCTACCAAATATTTTCTTCACAGTTTGAGTTCTTCCACTTCATTTGTTGATTAACTTATTAGTGACCTCATATAGTGGCCTGCAAAACTATCAGGAATTATAGAAGTGCAAAAAAATACTATTGGTGCCAGGATTTACATTGTTTGATGTTGTGGCAGGATCTTTATGAATGCACAGCATGAAAAGTATTTCCAAGTCAACAAAATAGTCACACATTAAAGGAAAATGTATGTTTCTCTTTCCTTCTTGTTCTTCTTGTTCTTGTTCTTCTTCCTTCTTTCCTTCCTTTCTTCCTTTCTTCTTTCTCTAGATATACACATAATGTGTTGAAGAAATCACAAATAAAACAGACAGCTCAGTGAATGCATTGTTTAGATTGTTAGATTTTGAAAAATGCAAAAATAAAGTATCATTGGGCGAAGTGATAGTCCAGCTGGTAGGGTGTTTACCTTGCATGCAGCCGACCCGGGTTCTATCCCCGGCATCCCATATGGTTCCCTGAACACCACCAGGAGTAATTCCTGAGTGCAGAGCCAGGAATAACCCCTTAGCATTGCCAGGTATGACCCAAAAGGCAAAAAAAAAAGTACCATTAAAATGGTAAAGAAATTGGCACGGGGGTAAGATGAGAAAAGTGGTACAGGATAGTTCTATTTTGAGTGACCTTCCCTGCTGAAAGTCACTTTGCCACCCTACCTTCACCGTGGTATTCAGTTCTAGACATTGTCTTGACAAGACTTTGCTGAGCATCTTTGACATGCCTGACCTATAGGAGTGTAGGAAAGGACTGGCACATATTGTCCTGTCTGCTCTTCCCCATCCCTGAGGAACAGACACCAGCTGTTCTGGACATTCACATGTCTTCAGGGATGGGATAGTAGCCTGAATGTGGAGAGAGAGTACATAGGACCCCTCCACACTTATTCCTATCTGAATTGTACATTAGAAAGTCTGAGAAATGTACAATTGCTGAGCTGGAGGAAAAGCAGAAGGCATCAAGCCTTCTCTGGCTTGGCAGTGAAGCTGTCAACCCTCTCTGAGACCCAGTGGGGTTTTGAAGGTCACACGGTAAAGAGCAGAGTCCAGTTCCCTAAACAATGTTCTTCCTATTGCTCTCTTCCAGGACTCTCTTTCCAGCAGGAGGATGGGGTGGTGGTGGGAGGCAGGGGGCCATGTCAAAGACACTGGAATTCTGCTGTGCAGGACTTGCAGCAGGGAGAGGAGCCTTGGTCTACTTCACATTTTCCTTGGTCACAAACCCCAATTTAAAATCTTATGTTTCCTTCTTATTTATCTGGGGGCAAAGGGATAGATTCCAGGGGGTAACCTTGCTGCTGGCTGTTTCTGCTGTTTGCAGCTAGGCCAGAAACACTCAATGCCCTGGTTTTGGCTGCTGAAACATTCTGAGTCACTATTTGGAGTGTCCCCAGATGCACAAAAATGCCCCTGGGATCATGAAGCAGAACCTTTGTATATAAGGAGGACTGGGAAGAATTGAGGCTACCACCAAATTCACATGGGAGTTTGTGCTCACAAAACAGAATATGAGGAAGACAGAAATGCATTTTGTTTCTGGCAAGAAGGCCACAGTCACAACCTCCTAGGCTGGTGGTAGGAATATACATACTGAAAAAATGAAGCCCAGATAGCATGTAAGCCAGAACCGAGCTCTTTGGGTAATCAATGTAAATGTGAATTTTCGGGCTGGCATATGTCTTTTTTGGATCTGCAACTTTTGGGGACTCTTCTACTATTTATAGCAGCCGAAAATGCTCTCATGACTTTTTAGGTCAAATGTGTTTCTGAAATAAGCTTTTCAACAACTGCTTTTCAATAACCCCAAGAGTGTGCTTGTAGCATAATTCAAATGTGGTAAGTAGATATTGGTGGTGGTGTTACCTCTTAAAGGCAACCTGACTCTGGCCATTCTATACAATTTTGGCCAAAATGTATCTACAAAACCATAGATTCATTGCTGCCAACTCAAGATTCCTTCTCCTAAACCAGAACAGAAGAAGCTGATCATAAAAGCACACACATCACTGGTAATTCTGAATAGGCAGCAAAGGAGGTTTAAATCTAGATCCAGCACCCCAGAATCCTCTCATGTCAAAGCATGGCATGTGACAGAAAAGCATATAGGTCAAAAAAAAAACTCAGAAAAATATTAGTCCATGAAACAGAGAAGCCGGTGACCTTAATCCTGGAGTCAACAAATTTTTGTGTAATACCTGAATGTGAGATTTACATTTAAGTTGGAGGCAGCATGTTGAAAGTCATGAGTCAGCCTCGTGAAAGCTAGGAGTCTTATTCAGGCACTGGGAAATTTGCTTCATTTTTTTTAAGACTCAGTTTTCTTATTGGCAAAATAAGAAATTTATCCATGTTAAAATCTTGGCATAGTATGTGATGTATTATTGCCATTCTGTCAATGTAAGCCTAATTTTCCTTCTTAATTTCTGTCAAAACAGACCAGTGGAGACAACACTTTGGAAGTTCTTAATAACATTTTTTTAATACCTAGAACTACTCCAGTTGGGTCTCTTAATGGGCATATCTCACTTTTATTATTCAATTCTCACATAATGAAAGCTGTCCAGAGACCAGTTTGGAAGGGAACCTCTCCAGAAAAGGTTTCAGGTCCCATCTGAGGAGAAAGGAAAAGCCAGTCATGGCCAAAATTATAGAGGAAAGAGAAAGAAAACAAGACACACATCCCTCCTTCGTCTTTCTGTCAGCATCATGATCTCATGGTGCATCCATGTTTTATGTAGCTGTGGTGCTTTTGAAAAAAATACAACGGGGAGGGAAAAAATAGCAAATAAGATGGGTTTCTGGGAGAACAGACAGATGTTTGACTTCTCTAGGGTGAACCAGGCATGTTTCTGTCTGTAGGAGTCCAAGGAATCTCAGGCAAGGTGGAATCATTATTTCTCATGCCCTCCTAAAGGTGAGGGACCTAATAATCAGTTCTAAAACTCTATCTGGGCAGTCACTTTTTTTTTATTAATGGAAGAGGATTCATGAAATCTTATGCCTCAGGCTAGGCACCCAAAGCATTTTTTTTTCAATTTGATTCACAATAAATAGGGACCATTATTTTAAGTGCTTAAAGCATACAAAGAGTCTGCAGGTGTGAAGGTTTGAGAATGAGACGAGTAGTTCTTCTGAGGGGACAGTCTCTTATCCCTGCCTTCAGCTTCATAACACTTGGAACAGGAGGAACTGGGAGAAAGAAAATATATTATGGCTATCTTGTGCTAATTGCCATGAATTTTGGATTACATTAAGTAACATCATTGAGTAATTTTGCCAGATATATTACTGCTACTTTGCTTTTTTTTCTCATGTGAATAAAAAATAATATACAAAATAAATCAGGGTTCAAGAGGAGGAGTGAATACATTTAAAAGGGAAGAATTCTTGCACTATGTGTGTGCTGGGGTGGGAAAACCCAGGCTAGGTGAGCTCAGCTGCAAAGCTTGGGATATTAATTGCTTCCACTGTTAGGGAAAAGGTGTAACTGACTGCACAAGCTTCAGATCATCCTGCCAAGAAGATCAACAATCTATTTCTTGGCCCATTTCTTATATACTTATGAAGAAAAATGTCCATCTACCAATAAATACACCCACCTACATCATACACATATTAGTAGAAAAATACTTTGATTCTTCTTTCATATGAACCCAGGAAGCTTTTATGATCATAGAGGCTTCTAAGTCATGACTGAGTATTGAAATACCTGTTCAGAATAAATACCATGTCCTTGGCCATTAGCATTGTGAAGCACATTAGTGTAAAATAAGAGGAATTTTCAGAATATTCTGTCTGACATGATTACTCAGTGATCAGAGTGTGCTATATCACCTTTGTTGTACCTGCATCAAAACACAGAAAAGGAGACTCAAAGCCGAAATGTTTCTATTACTCTAGTGGGTAAAAATAAGATTACAAATAATTGAAATAAGACTTCAGTACAATCGACCATATCCACATGGTGACCATATCCACATGGTAACCAAACTCATTGAGGTTTATAGGGACTTAAAGATTCCTCTCTGTCTCACATCCTTTGATTTAAAGAAAGCCTTTGATTCTGTTGAGACTGAAGTTGTCAGCGAAGCCCTAGCCAAACAGGGTGTTCAAACCCAATAAATCAAGATCCTTCGTGAGCTGTATTATGGATTCACCACCAGGATCTCACCATTCTACAAGGAAGTGATCATTGATATCAAAAGAGGGGTTTGACAGGGTGATACCATTCCACCAAAATTCTTTAGTGTCACCCTCAAAAACGTCATGCGACAATCAGAATGGGAAGGAATGGGAATGAAGATAGAAGGTCGGCAACTATACACACCACTGCTTCGCTAATGACATTGTTCTAATAACAATAAACATTAGCCAAGCAGCCCAAATGCTGGCTGACTTCGACCGAGAATGTGGAAAGATAGATCTACAGCTGAACCTCAACAAAACTATGTTCATGAGAAATGAACTAGTTCCAGAGGCCCCATTCACTCTCAATGGAACAAATATCTCTGAATGCAGCAGTTATGTGTACCTATGTTGAGAAGTCAACATGATGAACGACCTAACACCTGGAGTTGCACAGGAGAAAGAAAGTGGCATGGAATGCCTTCAAGAGCATCGAAGAAATAGCTAAACGAACAAAGAACCTCCGGCTCCAGGCATATCTCTTCGACTTCAGCATTCTCCTTTTTCCCCTGCATTAACATATGCCTCAGAGACCTAGGCCCTATGAAAGCAGGATGAGAACACTACTCAGGTCTCCCAAAGAGGTATCGAAAGAGCTATGCTTAGAATATCATGCTTCACTCAAGTGAGAGAAGGAATCTGGAGTTACTGCCTCTGATGATAATCCAGCGTCAGGGACGCTGTCTCAGTTGCCAAGGCATTAAAATTAGTTGGGCTGGACATGTAATGTGATTTGGAGATGACCACTGGACTAGAGCCATTACCAACTAGATCCCACAGGAGGTCAAAAGATCACGTGGCCGACTACCTACAAGAGGGTCAATCTTAGTCAAGACCCTGAATAAACGATTTGAGACTCTTCAGATGCCATTGGGCTTCACTGGCATGTGATAAGGATCAAATGGAAACGTTACTGGTGCCCGCTCTAGCAAATTGACAAATAATGGGATACCAAGTGATCAAGTGAAGATTTCAGTCTGTTGAGAGCAAGAAAGCATCACATGGGCTGTTTAAGGCCCTCCACTCTTCTACTGACTTACTGACTTTTTCTTAAAACCAAGCTACTTAAAGTGCTCTTCTTTGGGGTCCTTTAATAACCACCTGTTAAGAAATAGTTGGGATCTTTATTCCAAAATACTGTGTCTCACTGATTAATATTTCATTTACAAAGTTTGTGTTTTTTTTAACACACACATATTTTCCTAGGTTTGTTGAGTGTTATTTTTTCCCTTCCCTTTGTTGTCTTGCCATTGGGGTTTTCAGTGACTAGAGGGGGCTGTTCACACAGAAATTTGGTTGCGGGGTTCACAAACTAGATAGTGGTGCTCACAGACTTTCATGGTGAGGTGAAGCTTCCACCTGAGGTGTTCAAATATTTGCAGGGGTTACTAGGGATCACGGACCCTGGTTGTAGTATGGCTCTCACCTGGCTATCCTGTGTGTTGGAGAGCCCAGGTTCTCCTCTGGTCCAGGGAGTGGACCAGCAGAGCCATTGAGATGTCTATCACTGAATGTGGCACACTAGCCATAGAACTTACTTCCTCATATGTGCAAGGCAGATGCTTTGCCCCTGAACCATACTTGAAGATGACATCTTCAAGCTGTTGAGTGCTTTTGTTTTAAGAGTAAATTAACTGGGTGAGAGCTACAGTACAGCAGGTAGGGCATTTGTCTTGCACATGACCAACCCAAGTTCTATCCCTGGCACCCCATATGGTCTTCTGAGCATTGTCAGAACGAATTCCTGAGTGCAGAGCCAGGAGTAACCCTTAAGCATTGCCAGGTGTGACCCAAAAAGCCAAAACAATAATAAATTAATCTCTACATCTATATATTTGAGACATTATTATATTAGCAAAGAAATGACATAATTTTACCAACCCATGTGCATGACCCAAAAGAGAAGTTTCTAAATTTTCCCCATATTTGCTCATAAATGATTGTGAGGTCTCTAAAGAGACACCTGATTTTGCCATGTTTATAAAAGCATATTTTACTTTGAAATCAGAATTAGCAAGTGAAACTAAAGTCTTTATTTCTCGATAGAAACAATCGTTTGACATATTGTTTGAACCAATATATAAGTGAGTCCTTTATGCCCTGGGTAGAAAAGAAGTTATCCCCATTCCTTTTAATGTTATCTGTAATCGACAGAATTTGGTTTGGCAATTATATTTGTCAAGAATAACAAAAAATGACTTTCTTGAGAACATTTTTGTTTGTTTGTTTGGCAGTTCTTATTCTGGCAAGTGCTTTGGAAGTTCTTTTGTAATTCTTGGAGAACACCTTCAGTAGTGTGCAGTAGTGTCCCTGTATGATTAAGAAACACATCTTGGCTAGACAACTTAATGCATGTCTGGTGGGACAATCCAGTCTGGCTAGAAGTTGTTGGCAAACTACTGCGTATTACCAGAAAGTAAAGATGTTAGACAAGAAATTTCCCAATTACTCCTGACCACTTTATTTCAGTTCTTGGCAGAGTTAAATATTCACTCTGGGTGTGTAGTTCTGTGAATTTAGCATATACATAATATAACCACCAGTAGGATAATTAGAATATAGAGCAGTTTGTTTCCCCAAACTCCTTTACTATGATTTTTTGTAAGTAGATTTTCACCCTAACCCTAGTTCCTGTAAACTACTGGTACATTCATCATCATTTTTTTTCTTTTTTTTGCTTTTTGGGTCACACCCAGCGACGCTCAGGGGTTACTCCTGGTTCTGCACTCAGGAATTACTCCTGGTGGTGCTCAGGGGACCATATGGTATGCCGGGGATCGAACCCGGGCCAGCACAGGCGGCCACGTGCAAGGCAAACGCCCTACCCGCTGGGCTATCGCTCTGTCCCCTACATTCATCATCATTTAGTTTTATCTTTTTGAATCAACTCCCTCAAGTAAAATCATATAATAAGAAACTTCTACACATCGTCTCTTTTTTCTTGATCACTTGATCAGTTGACATCCTGTTATTCATTGATTTGCTCGAGCGGGCGCCAGTAACATTTCCATTGGACCCTATCACATGCCAGTGTAACTCAATGGCATCTGATTGCTTCAGGAATATGAAGAGCCTCAAACTGTTCGTTCAGGGTCTTGATGAAGAAGTCTGACCATCTTGTAGGTGGGGGGGGCATGGGATCTTTTGACATCCCGTGGGATCCAGTCGGTAATGGCTCTAGTCCAGCGGTGGTCTCCAAATCGCATTACGTGTCCAGCCCATCTGATTTTTTGATGCCTTGGCAAATGAAATAGCATCCCTGACTCTAGAACAGCGATGGAGGTTGGAGCTCCGAATTCCTTCTTTCACTTGAGTGAGGTGTGATATTCCAAGCATAGCTCTTTCGATTCCTCTTTGGGAGACCTAAATAGAATTCTCATCCCTGTTTTCATGGGGCCCAGGTCTCTGAGGCTTATATGTTGATATGTTTTATATATCAACGTATATATATATATATGTTGATATGTATATGTTGATATGTATATGTTGATATGTTTTAAAAATTGATAAGTGTATCAATGTATCAATGGTTTATTCCCTTTTATTCCTGGGTGGTAGTTGTGTGCATGTGCTACAGGGTGTTAATCCATAAAACCACTTTTGACTTTCTTCAAAATTTGGCAATTGTTAGTGCATTTTGTACCTATTAAAATGTATTACTGTGTATATGCTTTATGAATGTAATTATTCATTTCTCTAACATAAATAGCAGGTATAATATATGATCATATTGTAAGTATGTAACTATAAAAATCACTGCCTTGCTTTTTCAAAGCGGTTGTAAAATTTTACATGCAAGGGTTACATTTGTTCTATATTCTTATCAGATGTCTATATTATCTCTGTTTCTAATTTTAACTATTCAAGTAGGCATACAGTAGAATCTCATTTTGGATTTCATTTTGAGTTATATTTATTATTTTAGATTATTATTATTCATTCATTTGTCATTGGCTTACAACATTACAGAACTTTAGAGGCTAGCTTCATACCTCTCTAAATGTGAAATTCTTATCATTTGGTGGAGGGATGGCATTGAAACTTCCATGCCATCCCTCCACCAAAAAACCCTATGCTCTTGTACCTTACCTTTCTCTCATTTTCCTCTGGTAATGACCATAATTTTCACTGAGTGTAGAAATTAGTTTTGTTGTTTTCTGCCCATTTACTGTTTGCTTTGTTTCATTATATTCTACATATGAGTGAAATCATCCATTAATTACCTTTCATGTCCTTATTTTTATTTAGCATGATGACCTTATTCCATCCACCTTTTCTCAAACACCATGGTTTCTTCTTTTATTCTTTTAACAGAGATTAAACAAATATTGGGGCATTTATTAAGACCTCTGTTGGTAGGCATTTATGTTGATTCCATGTTTTGGTTATTGTGAAGAATGTTGCTCTGAACATGGAGGTAAAAATATCATTTTTAAGTTAGTGTTTTTATATGCTTTAAATAACATTAAGTCAATGTCTTAGTTACTGTAGCCTTATATAAGTTTTCAATTAGGTGGTAAGATAACTTTTTACATTTTCTCCTATATCTTAAAATTACTTTAGCTATTTAATTTCATTTTCTTTATACTATAAAGTTAAAATTAATTAATATATAAGAAATACCTCACAGGAATTTGATTAGAAGTGTATTAAATTTTTAATAAAATTGGGAAGAATTTATATCTTTACTACTATTGATTCTTTCAAACATGGACTATCTATCCACATATTAATTCTTATCATTTTCATTTTTTCATCAGTGTATATGTTTTTGGAAACATTCTATATAATTTGTTGGAATGCTATAGAATTCATTTCTTCTTAGCTATTATAAATGGTTATGTATCTCCGTTTTGGTGTCTAGTTGTTCAGTATTTTATCTAGAACTATATCAAGTTTAAATGGGCTTTTTTATGCTATGTACTAGCTAAATTCTCTGATAGACTTTATTTAATAGATTTTTTTGAGATTTTTCTAGTAAGTTAGGGATTTTATTTCTTGCTCTTTACTCTATATGCCTTTCTATTATTTAGCCTTGTCTTATTACCATGGCTAACACTTCTAGTGGGACATTAAATAGGAGCAAAAGTGAACATTCTTAGTGTGTTTTCAGTGTGATGGAGAAATCTTCTCCACTATCTCTGTTTTGGGGAATCCATATCCTATTCCTCATCAGAGCTAGCAGAGCAACCTCTCTCCTTATTGATGCTACACGAAGCTTCAGACTGGCGTTTATCCTGGAAAATGATAGCAGAAGAAAAGTTGCAACATGTAGGGAGTTTGCCTTGCATGCAGTTGACCCAAGTGCTATCACCAGCATCCTCCATGGTTCCCTGAGTACTCTTGGAGAGATTACTGAACTTGGAGTCAAGGGTAACCTCTGAGCACTGTGAGATATGACCTCAAAACAAACACAGAAGCCAAATGATAGCAGAAGAAATGGAAATTGTGATAGTTTGGTGATATGTTAACTCTTTTTTTTCTCATTGCCTACTATTCTTTGCTTTCCCAAGTCCTCAAACTGTTGTTCCAATCATCTTGCTGAGCCAGTGGAGACAAATGGAATCTGTTTCTTCCCAGTCAGATGGAACCTGAACCTTTCATGTTCAGAAGAGAAACTTTTATGTTGTTTTCACGTAATGATTTTTGCTTCTTAAATTTTATAAACAATTTTTAAAGGGTAAAATATATTAACTCTAAAAATAGAAAAATACACTGGAAATTTTCTCTCCTTTTTGGCTTATGAATGACTATAGTGCAATCTGAAAGACAAATGAGATTGCAGGGATAGGGTGGCCGAACCTTTTCTTTTCAATCCTTTGCTATGCATACAAATACAGATTCTCAGAAGTGCTAATATTTTCTTTTGTCCTTCCCTTCAATCTTGAGTAAATCTCATTACTCATTTAATTAATCTCTGATTTAATTTTTAAAAAGCCCTCTAGTCATTTTATGATTTCAATCATTTCAGTTTAGGGATTATTATGTATATAATTATTTTATATACTAATCAAACTTATTAGTAAACTTATTTTAACATGAGCATTTCCCCCTTGAGGGTCTTTTAGCCAAGGGCTCTCCTGAGGTAGATGTGTCATTTTCTCAGCTTCCTCTTTTTACATTCCCTCCACCACCAGGAACTTCCTCAGGATTGAATTGGAGAGCAGAGAAGTGAAGATCCAAGAGGCAAGGAAAGTGCACCTTGGCCTGCCCTGTTGCTAGCTTACTAGCTGTAGAGGAGCCCATTTTCCAGATCCTCTCTCTCTCATGGCCGCTCTACTACAGTTCCATGACATAGGTAATGCACTGCCTCCCATTAACTCGCTATTTAAGATGGTTCAAGGCAAAGACCAAACTCATGCCTTCTTCCCTCTCACTACCTCTTCTCCCTTGTGTCTTCCTCTGATGAACACTCACGTTAATCTCCACATGCACCTTAATCACTATGTCTCTCTTTCCCTTCTTTTCCTGTACAACCCCCTCTGTCATTTCACATACACATAGAGTTCATAAGAAAATCACATACACTTCACAAACCATATCCTTTCACACTCGGATCTATTCCCTTTGAAGTCTCTTGAGTGTGATTGCAATCATAGCTTCTCTGCTATTCTTGGCTAAGTATGTTTTCTTGAGACCTGGATGAATTTCTAGCTTGCTGGGTCTCAGCACATCAAAGATGGTCTTCTAAAAAGAAAGACTCTAATTTTTGACTAACATTTTTTTAGGTTCTCTGCTTCAACCTGTGTTTTAGGGTTGCAGTAAATAGGACAGTTACAGTGTGATTCTCTTTCACTGTCTTTTCAAGTCCTAGCTGTACAGAGTAGGAATGTACTTTTGGAATGTGAGTAGGTGACCTGTCGGGAGCTCCGCTGGGGTCCCCGACAGTGCCGGGAAGCGAGTTCCCTTCTACCTCTGAAGCTGGCGAGGAATGGTTGAAAACTCAGGAATCGATGCAGTTTTAAAAGGCTTTACTTATCACAGGTTCGGGCATACAAATCAGCAAAAGGAAAAGCCTGGTGCTTAGGATTCCAGGCTAGAACCCCAGCCACGTGTAGGCCAAGATGGTGGCCACCACGTGTAAAGGCCCTGTAAAAGAGGAGAAGACAAGACTCCCAAGAAAGGTGAGGCGCTCACAAAGAGAGAGCCCACAAAGAAGCCGTGAGAGAGGGAAGCAGGCTAGTTTTATACCCCTGCAACTCAGACCTTCCTCCCACTGTTATGGAAAGCAGGGAGGGTCCAATGCCCTTAGGTAATCACTCCCTGCACCTCACCTAGGCCCTTTTGTATGCTAATGTTTTGAGCCAAGATCTGCCTGGAAATGCCTTTATAGGGTAGAGAAGGGGTTTCTGAGATGGCATATCTCTGTACCAAAGACTAATACTAATGCCAGTTAAATATTTCTCCAAGCCTTCACAAGTCTCTTCTACTTCATTGTAGTTTTGTATTTTAGTTGCCTTTGAGTATATCAGGGAGCCATGCTTGTTTGCTTGGAAGCAAACAGCATTTATCTCTGGTCTAATTACTTAGGGATCCTACGTGGCCAGGCAAATATGCTGGTAAGATCTAGCTAGTCCCACGATGATTGTGGTAGCATGGGAGAATATTTATACCAGCTAGTACAGCATACATGGTCAGATAAACTGCCACATTTAGACTACCCCCCCTTATCTACGAAGTGATTTGCAGGCGGCAATTCAGAGCAGATGCAGGGGCCCTTAGAGGAGTCCTGCAACAGTGACCTGAACAAAAAAAAGAAGAATGTCCTTTAACTTCTAAGAAGTCCTTTTTTTCCATGACACACATCTCATGTGTTTGCTAGAATAGTAACATCAATCATGTATTAAATGTGGTAATGACTTAGTTTAGCATAGTTTTTCTAAGTTCCATGGAGTAATAGTGAAATATTTTGCTATGTATTTTTTATTCTAATAGTTGCATTCATGAATATATGGATTTCATTGTTCCCAGGATTCAACATTACTGTGTAAAGGAGGAAAGACAAAAAAGGACTCCATGTTCTGCTTCAGATTTTTAAGATTGTGTTGGTTTTAGACTTTCATATCATTTATTAGTGTTGATAAATATGCTTGGTGATATTAAAGTAATTTTTCAAACTATGCTGAGAGATTGGAGAGAGAAGTAAAATTCTTAATAAAGAGAGCATTTAAAAAAAGAGGTTTGTTATAGAATGATCTCATTATCTGTAGTATATAGAACAGTGGATAAGAAAATGTGAAAAATGGAAGCCTAGATCACCATTGACTCCAGTGTTTATAGAGGAGAAAACAGGGAAAGAAATAAATCAGTGAGGAGAAGACTAGAATTGGAAATAAAGAGATATTGGAAATAAAGAGACCCTGATGCTTGAGCAGTTGTTTTTGTTGATATGGGTGAGTGGTATAGTCATATAACAAAAAACACAAACTCAATAGAACAGAAAACATGAGATCTAAACTACAATTACTCAGACTTTGTATTATGCCTGTCAGTTGACGGGGGAGGGATGAGGAGGGTGTTGGAGTGGCAGGAAGTATGTGGGAACATAGGGTAACACTGGTGGAGTGTCAGGGGCCTGGGGTCCACAACAATACCAGGAAGCAAGTTCCCTTCTACCTCCTGGATGAAAACTCAGGAATCTGCACAGTTTTAAAAGGTTTTACTATCACAGGTTCTGATATACAATCCAAGAACAGGGAAAAACTTCGGACTCTGTGTTCCCGGCCGTGCCCCAGTCACGTGTAGGCCAAGATGGCAGCCACCATGTGTTAAAGCCCAACAGAGAATGGAGAAGATGGAGAGAGGAAAATGCCAAGGGAAGCCAAAATGGAAAAAGGGTCTTTTCTTCTTATCCTAGCTTCTTTTATAGACTGAAACCAGACAAAATCTTCCAGCCCAGCCCATCATGGGTTGGGCTATCTAGAGATGTAGCCAGGTAAATGACCCTTTTGGAAATGTAGATCTTTAGGTGAGCCTTCGTCTCAAGCTTCACAAAAGCCAGAGCTGATTTCCAGAGGCAAAATCTCCTAGCAGAGGAAGGAAGGGGGCATCTCTGAACCAGAAAACAGTTCAGAAAGTAATTTGTAGGAAATGGCATTAATACTTTTTACTATGAACATATAGCTAGAAGATCCCAAACTCTGGATCCTGCTAAGATCCAAAATCCATCAGAATAATTCACTTTGGCATTACCTTTAGAGTCAGAGACACATTAGTTTGCCTGGAGGTGCACTGGCATGTCTCGAACTAGGAGAATTGATTACATTATGGTTGATGCAACGTAGCCAAGTACTTTTGGAATATCAACATTTGTGTCCCACGTGGGGACCTCTGAGAACAAAATATTGATCTGGGGCAAGTTAGATTCATGATAAAAATATTTATGCCATATAAAATTATGAAGTCAGTCCAATTCTGCCCAGACTCCCATTGTGTCTGGCTACGGAGATTCCCTAAAGGCACGGATCAGCTCTTCACATAAGCTAAATGTAGCTGGAGACTAAGGTTCAGAAAGGCGTGTCACCCAACAGTGGAGGGAAGTTGCTCTGATTGTGAGATAGGTGTTGAAATATGATAGGCCTAAACTCAACCGTTAATAACTTTGTAAATAAGTTTTTAATAAATTTTTAAATAAAAGATTTAAAAGAGATGATGAATTCTCATGTCCTATCTATTCAAGTCTGAATGGAAAACTAGAGCATTTTTATGTGTAAAATATACATGCTACCCTTGAACTTCTTCCCTGTCCACATGGTTGCAGTTTTTAGAAAATGCCAAACTACATTGACAGTAAGAGTTGTTAATTTGGAGATTAATTTTTGCTTTTTCTTATTCCTTCAAGTACTGTTCACCAAAAATGTTTTTAACATATCATGTAGATAACTAAAAAAACTGTCTTGAAGAATTTATTCTTTAAAATACATATAGCTTCCCTCCCCACCCCCATTTTAGCCATTGCAGTTTATAATACTCTTACCAATAGGGTAACATGAATAAGACAAAAATAAAGATAAAAGAAGTGCCTGCCATCGATGTAGTCTGGGCAGGAGGTGGAGTGGGATGGACACTGAGGATATTTGTGGAGGAAAGTAAACACTGGTGAAGGGACTGCTGTTGGAACATTGTACGCCTGAAAGCAAATAATGAATAACTTTGTGACTTTGTATTCACAATGATTCAATTAAAATATTCATAACTGTAGTTTCAATAAAACAAATGTAACTTTCATAAGTTTGAGGGGAAAATTGGCTTAAATAGTTTTACCCAGGAGTTGATTCATTCACATAAACTTGCACAGAGCAATGCAGAAGCCACAGAGCTCTGATGTTCAGGTTTTTGCTCTGTTAGGAACTAGATTTAAAATTTAAGGTTTAACTGCACTTAAATAGATGATATAGCATCTTTAACCAAGAAGTTTGGCAATTAAAATGGAAAGAGGGCAAAACCAATGATGATAAAACCACTGTAGTTTGTAAAAAAAAAAAACAAAGCAATGCAAGAATAAGGGCTACAAAATAGATGCACAGAAATTTATGGCTTTCTATATGCAAATAATGAGACATTTTTTAAAAATCCCATTCTTGTGCTTCAGAAACCTTAGGTATCTTGGAATAAGCTTAATAAAAGAAATGTGGCAAACTTATACAAAGAATAGTATAACTATTAAAAAGAAATAAAAGATGACATGAGAAAATAGAAACAAATTCCCTGTTCATGGATTGGAAAGATTAATATTGCCAAAATTATAGCATTGCCATTCAGGTATGAGGACGAGGGTTCAATACCCAGCATCTCTTGGTCCCCTGAACACCACCTGGGTAGCTTTGGTGACTCTTTTTTTTTCTTCTGCTTTTTGGGTCACACTGGGCAATGCTCAGGAGTTACTCCTGGCGGTGCTTGGGGGAACCATGTGGGATGCTGGAGATTGAACCAGACAAATTCCCTACCTGCTGGACTATCACTCCTAGCCCCAGCCCTGGTGACTCTTGAGCACCACAGGTGTGATCCCCAGGCCCATGGGTCCGGGCAGTGCCTCATCACTGGGTCCAAATCCTGAACCCTCCTGCCTGGTAGGTGAGTATCAGCAGGAGTGGCCCCAGCCCCCAATGAAACATAAAGATGGGGAAGGGTATTTATAGACGCGCCATTCAGCACAGATGTGATGACAATGGGGACTTTGATGTGGATGGATTCCAGCCCCCAAAGAGCATGTGTTCACAGAAACCAGCCAAGAGCAAACAGGCAGCCTCGGGACAGTGAGGGCCAGGCCCTAAGAGAGTGAACAAGAGCTAGCACAGAGAAGGTGCAGCGTGACATTAGACCCCATTCGGGGTCCTCGGGGGGCGCGGGGAGGACCAGGTGTTGGAGGATTTAAATCAATTTTACATTCAAATAGTGGGGTCTGGAGCAATAGTACAATGGGGGAGGGCATTTGTCTTTCACACAACTGACCCAGGATCGATCCCCGGAATCCCATATGGTCCCCTTAGCACAGCCAGGAATAATTCCTGAGTGCAGAGCCAGGCGTAATCCCTGAGCATTGGTGGGTGTGACCCAAAAAGAACAAAAAGAATTCAAATAGTGCCCAGTGTGCAGCACAGCACTCACCTGTGGCCACCTGTGGGCCTTCCCTGCTGTGGCCAGCCTTCTTGTGTCATGCTTGGAGCCATCTTTAAACTCCATCTGTCTGGTTTCACTCACGCCTGCTCTGCCTGGCCTGAGGACGGCCCCTCCATGACCCCAGCCTTCGCTGCAGAGTGCTCACAGGGAAGGTAGCCTGAGCCAGCCAGAGTGACCAGTGCAGGGCCCCTGCAGCCACGTAGGCTCTGGCTACCAAACAGGGTTGAGGCTGCAGCCAGAGGACCAGGCCGGACAAAACAACAAACATCCCTCAGCACGTCCCTGTGGATGTGAAAACCCCACAACTCCACGCTCAGGTGATGTGCCTACACCAGAGGGTTTTTTGTTTTTAATGTTTTGCAGTGCTCTAAGGGGGAGGCACACACACTCTGCAGTGTGAGCCACAGGTTCAACCAGCACATCACTGTCCCTTGAGCACTAAGACAGGAGTATCCAACCTGCATGGCAGGGCTGGCAAACTACCTGTGTAGTATTTGATTTGCCAAAAACCAGTAACAATTATAGACCTCATTTCCATGGGTTTGAGGCTCTTCATGTTCCTGGAGCAAGCAAATGCCCCTGGGCTACACTAGCATGTGATAGGACATATGGAGATGTTACTGGTGCTCGCTTGAGCAAATCGATGAACAATGGGAAGAAAAGTGAAAAGTGAAGTGATAGCACTTCCTAAGGGCAGTATACAGATTCAAGGCAGATCCTTTAAATATACCTATGGCATTTTTAGAGACACAAAACATTGAGGAAATTGATATGGAATAATAAGACCAATCTGCACAGTTCTGAATAGCTAAAGAGTATCCTAGGGAAAAAATAGATGGAAGATTTCTCTTTTCTCAGATTCAAACTATTACTCTAAAGCTATAGTAATAGTAATCAAAACCATGTGATCATAGAATAGAATAGAATAGGCTCCAAGACCAATGGAGTTTCAATAAAAACTTCAATAGATATTCAAATATAAGGAGAGTTAATCTTTGCTAAATGAGCAAAAGTATGAAGTGGAGCAGGAAAACTTCTTCAAATGATGCTGGGGAAAAAGTTTGTCTACTCTGTCTAACACCATGCACAAAAATCAGATCAAAATGGATTAAAGATCTCAATATCAGACTTGAATCCATAAAGTACAGTGAAGAAAATATAGGAAAAACCCTCGAAGACATGGAAGCTAAAGGCATCTTCAAAAGTGAAACATCACTAACAAAGCAACTAGAAGAAAAGATAAACATATGGGAATACATGAAACTAAAAACTTCTGCACCTCAAAAGAAACAGTGACTAAGATACAAAAGGCAGTCCACAGAATGGGAAAGAATATTCATCCAATACCCATCTGATAAGGGGTTAATATCCAGGATATATCAGGCACTGGTAGAACTTTACAAGAAGAAAACAAACAACCCCATCAAAAAGGGGAGAAAGAAATGAACAGAAACTTCAACAAGGAAGAAATTCGAATGGCAAAAAGACATATGAAAAAATGCTCATCATCACTAATCATCAGAGATGCAAATCAAAACAACAATGAGATATCATTTTACACCACAGAGACTGGCACATATTCAAAAGGCAAGAACAACAAGTGCTGGCGTGGATGTGGGGAAAAGGGGACACTCATCCATTGTTGGTGGGAATGCTGGCTGGTACAGCCTTTCTGGAAAACAATATGGACATTCCTCCAAAGACTAGAAATTGAACTCCCGTTTGACCCAGCCATACCATTCCTGGGAATCTACTCTGGGAAACCAAAAATACGCAGCGGAAACACCATCCCTACTTTTATGTTCATAGCAGCATTATTCACAGTAGCCAGAATCTGGAAACAACCAGAGTGCCCTAGAATCAATGACTTGATAACGAAGCTTGGTACATCTACACAATGGAATACTATGCAGCTGTTAGGAAAAAATGAAGTTATAAAATTGCCTATAAATGGATGTACATGGAGATCATGTTGAGTGGATTAGCCAGAAGGAGAGAGACAGATACAGAATGACTGCATTTATTTGCATGGCATAGATATAAAGTGCATACCGTGATGCCAATATCCAAGGTCAAGTGAAACATGACCTTGTATCAGGAGGTCTTGTCAAGGGTGGGAAATT
>JAJIBD010025830.1:0-50002 GCA_021461705.1 Cryptotis parvus | reverse complement strand
CCAGCCCCAAGAACCATAATTTCTAAGAAGAAAAGTTCTCATCAACCATTTCCTGAAGGACTTTACGGACTTCATTGAAAAACCCAATACTACTTTCAAACTATTTATGTTCAGGCTGATGTTTTCAGAAGAGGAGTATTACTTTTCAGTTCTGCCAAGAATTAGACTCTCTGTAGTTTCCTCCATGATGACTGTTGTTTCTGTGAAAAAAAGTGAAAGCTCTGCTAAATCATCCAGACACTCATTAACCCTCACAGCTAAACATTAGGGCTATTCTTCCTCAGGTTTCTGGCTAATTGCTTACTCTTTCAGGGACATGAAGAGAAAAAATGTTTTGTTCTTTCCTATCATCACTTACATAGACTTTATATTACTCTAAATATGAATATGCGTGAATGTATATATGAATTTTTTCACATGCATCTGTAAAACTATGATACTGTGGAAAACAGACAGCAAATACCTAATGAGCACAACTTTCTCTGTCTCAATGCTGATGACAGGTATTACTTCCCATCAATTCCCAGGAAAAATCAGATTTTTTTTGCCAAAACTGCTTCTCTGGCCACTCTGTTATCATGCCATCAAAGTTAGCTAAAGAATTAAGAGAGTGGTGGTGAGATAGTAGTGCAGCAGTTAGGTAGGGTACTTGCCTTGCATGCAGTCACTCTGTTTCATCCCCAAAATCCTATATGGTCTTCAAGCACCATTAGAAATCATGTAATTCCTAAGTGCAGAGACATGGAGCAACTCCCCTTCGGTGTAATTTTAGGTTGGACCTAAAATCAAAAAGAAAAATTAAGCAAATGTTCCTACCATCACAACATAGCACACCCGATTTCTTGTCATGCTGGAAGCTGCTCGCTAAATGTGGATTTCTTTGCCCAAATAATGTTGAGGGATTTTTAGTCAAATCCATTGTATTCCTGACTGATACACTTGTCCATTTATCAAATATTCAATGTGTGTACTGGTCTTTTACAAATCTAGTGGTTGAAAATCAGCTAAATGTATCTCAAAATAGAAGTCCCTCAGGGACACTACCAGCTCTAATCGTCAGATATCACATGAGAGCTTGGAGGTCAATAGTAAGGAATTACTCTCATTTATTCCTATAACTCGATACATGTTAGTACTAAATTTGAAATCTCAAATTCAGAATGCTTAATTTCATTAAAAATCTGTTTCAAGTCATACTTTAATACTTTTACTTGTTAAAGAGATGGTATGGGCAGTAAAGTCTTAATAGTTTTTAAATTGGTACTAAATGAACAGGAGAATACTTGGACTAGTTAATGCGGAAAAGTTAAATACTGGAGAATTGGTGTTGTAGCTTCAAAAGATACTCACCATAGAAGATATATAAATGTCTATTTCTTGTTATTATTGGTTGGAGCGCTTCTCTTCAGCTGTTGCTGGCGCAGCTCTGGGTCTAGGCTCTTTTCGAAAGTGGGTGGCAACATCACCAGTAGGCAATATAGTAATGATTATTTGGCAGTTTACCTGAAAAGAAAGTCTTCATTCTTTAGTATTGGAGAATAAAGCATTTCACATCATTGAACAAGAGTCTATGTTTCAAAGATAACAACTCTATTCAATTTAACTTATCAACTCAAAACAATACTGATAAGACATTAATGCAAGCAACAACAATCTGAAAAGTCGTACTCGAAAATTGATATGTATATAAATATATATATATATATTTTGTACTGATAGCCTATACATTGTGGGTATCCATACTACTGGTTTTGAGAGTGAATGGGTTATCTGGAACTAAATGGATTTTCAAGCTGAACATTGTTTTGTTGAGATTCAGTTGTAGACCTATCTTTTACATTCTCGCTCGAAGTCAGGCATTTATGCCGCTTAGCTAACGTTTAGGTTTTTTTTGTGAACAATCTTCAGTGAGGTTGGAGGGTCAGGGGAAGTTGTTGACCTTCAATTTTCACTACCATTCCTTTCCCATTCTAATTGTAGCATGACATTATAGAGGGTAAAAAACTGCAGAGTTTTTGGTGAACGGTATCACTCTTCCAAACCCCTCTTTGACATCAATGATGTTTAAAAAGTATTCTATAAATAAAAAAGTTGTATATAAAGAAAGATATTATTTGCATTTTTAAAAATCAATGATGTATACCTGAACTATGACAACAATATGTTAACAAAAAATCTTAGCCAAAAACCTGTTTACCTACTTTCAGTATTCTCAAAACTCAGATTATAATATACAAACAATTAAAATAACCTTTGCCCATTATGAGACACGTAAAAATTAATTTGATTACTGTTTCAGGTTATAAATTATTGTCATAGCTCTCTCTCATTTCTTTCATTGCGTATATCCCTTCTTAAGTCCTTAAAGAACTGTGCATCAGATAAAATGAGAGAAGATAAGCGGACAGGATTAGTCTGGGGCTTTGTTTGCCAGGGTAACTTCTATGATGACTAAATGGAAAAAAGCCATTTTTTTTGTGATTTAGGTGGTAACTTTAAATATTACCCGGGAATTGCAGTCGTAAAATCACTTCACTTGTATCACTTGTCTTCCTGTTGTTCAACAATTTGTTCAAACAGGTGATTCAGTAATCTTATCCATGAGTCCTGTTGTTGCGTGCTGTAGCAGGCTTTCTGCTTGTGCCTAGGAACAGGAAAAGCCTCAAACTATTCTTTCAGGTCATGGAATGAGGTCTATAATTGTTACTACCTGTTTTTTTTTTTTTTGGCATAACAACTAAACATGTGTTGCTGCAGCTGTAGCCCCGTAGGGGTGGCAACACTCAGTAAGGCTCTCATCTTGGTCGTACACTGATGAAATCAATGGGGAAAGATCAGGTTTTTCAAGGGTGAAGCTCTGAGGAGCTGTGAGTCTGGATGTTGAGAATGACTGACCTCATGGCGTGGCGCTGCTCTGGCTTCTACATAGGGTTCACTGGGAGGACAGGCTACAACGAACTCAAGCTCTAGTACTGTATATAGTGTATAAATGGTGAAAGATACTGGAATTTCCATCCTAAAATCTAGTACTATTTAAGCTTGTTATAGTAGTCCGCTATGCGGCTGTGCAACTGACGAGCCGTGGTTCAGGCATATCTCTCTCCAGGGTAAATGGCGCAGAGGTGGAGTAAATCCCCACCCCTCACGTTCTCCCTGCACGTGTGGAGCAACTCCCTGGATCAATGTTGTACTCGGTCAGGGCTGGTTGGCCTCCCTTACCAACTTCCACCAGAGGTCAGCTCCATGGCTTGGCGCTCCACATGGGCTGAGCGTGCAGCAGTGGGCTCCTGGAGTGGTTGGGTCTGGATCTCTCCTCCGGGGTTGCTGTATGGAGCTGGTGGGTCTGGCTTGCTGCTCTTCCGGGTAGCTGGCGCGGAAGTGGGAGGAAAGCGCGAGTAGGGAGCCCAAATCCTCGTGCTGGCGCAAGTCTGAGCCAGCTTCGACCCTTTTAAAAATATTTTACATGTTATACGAATAACTGTTCCATAATCTATGAGAGGTCCATTATCAGAACCATGGTCCGAGGGTTTTCTAAACATACTCTATACATTTGTCTGTGAGTAATATAAGTTATTATTGTATTTTTTATTTGATGACTGGAAAATAATTCTATTCTTTGTCCCTGCCAGGTTCTCCTGCAGATGAAATAAGGCTCTGCTTCCTCAAAAAATACTTCATGTGCTTGAAATAAGTAATTCTATTTCATGGACTTATACGTTTTAAATGTTTTTCTGTTTTCAGATTTACTCCCACAAGTCAAGGATGCTGGAACACTAGTGGAAAATAAATAAAGGCTAAAAGAGTTCCACAACACCTCCACCCCAACGAAAAAGCTAAATATCTGACCTAGTGCACATGAGCCTTCATGCCCAGGAGAGCCATTTCTCACCTCGGCACTCCCTAGACTGGAACATCACTTTAAGAAGTGTTTTTCCATCATTCATTGTTGTAGAACTGTTCTTGTTTGTGCTGAAGAAGCAATGTCAGTTATAATGACCTGAGCTCAGAGCATCCTCCATGCTTCTCACGATTGACACCTGCTGGTACTCCTGGGGCAGGTCAGAGAATTATCTGTAGTTTAGGTTTAAGCTGGGTTCTGGACATTCAATTAGGTGCCGCAAGCCCCAAACTGTCTCCCTGGGCCAGGAGTTGAATTTAACAGCCATCCTTGGTTATATATCAA
The DNA here is from genome assembly GCA_021461705.1 of Cryptotis parvus. Classification (NCBI taxonomy): domain Eukaryota; kingdom Metazoa; phylum Chordata; class Mammalia; order Eulipotyphla; family Soricidae; genus Cryptotis; species Cryptotis parvus. The sequence goes on along the minus strand of JAJIBD010025830.1, from coordinate 45,819 downwards.
TTTGGATGAAGAAACAAAAGCTATAGAAATTAGAGTACTGTAGGAGTAGTCGATAGCAACCGGAGTAGGTATTTGACTTGTACACTCCGCTAACTCTTGGTTTGATCCTAGACATTCCAGTATACTCCCTCTGAGCAATGCGTGTGAGTAATTTCTTAATCGCAGAGCCAGGGTAACTCCTGAGCATTAAGCTAATGTTTTACCAACAAAAGGGAAAGACGCGTAAAAGAAAAAAGAAAAAGTAGAGAGAGAAAGAAAGCAGAGAGAGAGAAAGAAAGAAAGTAAAGAAAGAAAGAAAGAAAGTAAGAAAGAAAGATAGAAAGAAAGAAAGAAAATGAAAGTAAAGAAAGAAAGAAAGAAAGAAAGAAAGAAAGAAAGAAAGCAAGAAAGAAAGAAAGAAAGAAAGAAAGAAAGAAAGAAAGAAAGAAAGAAAGAAAGAAAGAAAGAAAGAAAGAAAGAAAGGGAAGTAGAAAGAAACTCAAGATAAAATTAGGAAATTCAGAAATTCGCTATCCATCTGCTTCAGATGTTGGGGGTCACAGGTCAGGTTCTCGGCCCTCAGCTGGAATTCTCAGCCTGCCTGGAAGATGAGAGAGCAGGCTGGCTCATAGCATCTTCACGCTGCATCTCCCTGCCTGATCAGGTTAGAGAACCTGGGGAAGACCTGGAGGGAGCTTCACGCAAAGCTTCCAACCATAGGGAGCTATATTTAGGGAACTGAGGCTTCTGCTTGCTCTGGTTTTGAAAGATTTAAACTAAGGTTTGCGGTCCTGGAGGGGATGGGGGTGAGCAGCACCTCCCTGCTCTGGGTCTAGCCCAACTTCATCTGTGCCTATGCACTGCCATTTACCTACAGGGTACATCTGTAATTTAAGGTACCAAGTGAGCAAGAAAAATACCCTCCCAATCCCTGAGACCTCGCTGTCCGGCTAAACCCATCTGCTCTACTCCTATTGCTTTAGTTATTCCCACCCTCCACCCTCTTTTTTCCTTCTCGGATTCCTCCCCCCCCTACTTCTTGCTCTATAGCCGGTTTAAATCTCTTGTTTTCTAGCGTCTCCTCAAAAAACAGAAACCTAGGAAAAGGTTGGGGGATTATCAAGGAGAGGGATGTTCAGGAAAAATGACAGGAGCTTTTCGTGTTTCATTTTCAAGTTTTAGAAGTTTCTTCTGTGTGAATGTGATTGTTCTGAGCTAGGGTGGAAGTACACAGATAATGAACAGTTAATGGTGGAACTGAAATAACCCATAGTGGAGGCAAAGCAGAAGTCACCTCAGTAGAACTTCAGTAGACTCTGTGTTACCATCATTTTACAAGATCATTTATCACTTCTCTCTCCTCTCTGTTTGTCAATTTGCTTGAGCAGGCACTGTAGTATCTCCATTTGTCCATGTAATGTGTAAGTGTAGCCTAATGCAACCGTAAGCTACAGGATAACGAAGAGTCTCAAACCGTTTGTTCAGGTTTTTGATGCAGAATTCTGACTATCTCCCAGGTGGGCAGCCACATTCTTTTGATGTCCCATGGAATCCAGCTGGTAACAGCTCTAGTCCATCAGTCATCCCTAAATCGTACTACATGTCTATCTGATTTTCACCATCTTGACTAGTGAAACAGTATTCCCTGATTCTTGACCGTCGATGGTTGTTAAACTCCTGGGATTCCCTTCTCTCACTTGAGTGAAGTGTGATACCTCAAGCATGATTCTTTCTATTCCTCTTTAGGCTACCGAATAGCCTTCCTATACCATTTTCATAGGCTCCAGGTCTCAGAGGCAGCATAGTGCAGGAAGAATGGTGAGTTGCAAAGCTGTGCCTAGAGCCAGAGGGGTTCTTCATCTTTCTTTGGCCACCTCCTTAATGCTCTTGAAAGTGGTATTCCATGCTAATCTCTTCGTATAGTTGGAGTGCTAAGCTCATTTGTCATGTTGAGTTCTTGACTCTAGGTACAAAAAAGTCCTGTATTCAGAGATGTTTGATTCCATTGAGACCAAATGGAACATCAGAAATTGGTCCATTTCTCATTAACATTGTCTTCTTGAAATTCAGCTGCAGTCCACCCTGTTACATGCTGAAGTTGAAGCCGGCCAGCATTCCATGCCACTTGGCTGATATTTGGTGTTATTAGAACCATGTCACCCGTGAAGTGTAGGTTGTGTAGCTGCCATAAGTCGATATCGCTCATATTTCCGTCCCATTCAACCAGCTGACGTGACATTCTTGAGGCTGACCGAAGAGTTTGGTAAAATGGTACCTCCCCTGTTCAACCCCTCTCTTACGTTGATGATCACTTCCTTAGAATGGCAACTATTGCCCCCATCTGCCTGTTACCCGTCAATCTCCAAATTGTTGACTCTGACTCATCCTGAATAGATTCAGCGGAACACTAGATTGACAGCCATGGTGCAAGGCCGTGCCTGGAAAGGATTCAGCATGATCGATCATATCTACATGGTGACCAAGCTCATTGAGGCTTCTCAAAGAGTTCAAGATGTCGCTCTGTCTAATGTTCATTGATTTAAAGAAAGCTTTTTGGATTCTTGTTGATACTGAAAGCAGTCATTGAAACCATAGCTAAATAGGGGCATTCAAACTCAGTACATTAAGATCCTCCTGTGAGCCTTGCCTATGGATTTTACAAATGAGGTTTATAAAGATAGTTTTACTCCCAACATTAGCTCCTCTCTTCTAGAGTGGACAAATCACATATTGACAGGCAAGGAATATTCATAAAAATCAGCTACTATGGTTTTTTTCTATAGGGGATTTGTAGTCAGGGGACAGGGCTAGGGAGGAAATTGCCTCGTGGTCTTTGTTTTTCTTTGCTATTAATTTTTAGACTCTGGAAGCTTTACCCAGCCATGTCCTTGGGGCAAGTTCTAAACTCTTCTACATGCCATCTCCAGACCCATACTATCACCTGCAAGTGAAATTTTAGCTACCCTCGGTGATAAGCAAAGCAGATAATAAAAAACAAGAATAGGAGTGATGTCACTGGAGCTTGGCTGTTCTTGTTCATTCGATGTGGATGAGTGTCTTTAGTATAAGTATTTTGGTTTGGCCTGAAAAAAACACAGAGACAGAAAGCAAAACCATTTATGATATTTGAGCCAAGTAACAATATTGTCCTTTGGTTAGTACAAGTCTGCCCTTTTGACTAGTTTCTGCTTGAACATATCCTAGGCAACTGGGCTCACAGTGTTAGCATTTAAGGGAGTGAGAAGGGAAGGGGAAGGAAAGAACAAACATTACTTAGTTTACATTAATTTCATCACCATCCCTAGTATACTTTAAAAACCATCTGTATAGTCATTATCAAATGAAAACTTATTTTTCCCTTAATAAATACTACTTCTTTTATCAAATCGAAACTTATTTTCCCTCAGAAAATACTACTTTATCAAATCAAAACTTATTTTTCCTCAGAAATTACTACTTCTTTATCAAATCAAATCTTATTCTTCCCCTCAGAAAATACTACTTCTTGCACATAATTCTGATGCTAAACACAATTGAAATTGTTCTGTGCTAATAATCATACTTCTCTTGTCTAGTCTCATATTGATTTGAATGAAAATTAGACTGAGCATGGACCAGGAGCAGCAGTGGGTGAATCTAGATGGTTTGATGTAGATAGTGGACTCCCTGGTTCTCACTGGAGGAGGTCAGCCAAAACCAGAGAGTTCAGGCAGCTTATACATGAGTTCTGTGCCATAGGAGACCACACAGTTCTGTTGGGGAGCTGGTGTGGTTGGTGACATTCCCCCTGATCCGGAACTGTCTGTCGTCCCTCTCATGCCAAAATATGTAAGAGCTTGGAAATGAACTATACATAAAGTAGGATGGAATGAACTATATATAAACTAGGAGAGGGCCTTCATTATATTATTATTATTATTATCATCATTATGTATCGTGATTTCATAGAGAGAAGTGAAGAAACTGAGTTATTGTGACGAAAAGAGATAATACTGCATACCCTTTGAAGGGAATTTATTTCTAAATAGGATATGGGAAAGAAATAGACCCTCTTAAAAGACTGTCAAATAAGTTTTTAAATTCCAGTGTTTACCAAGATCAAAAACTACCACTGTTCGACATAATTCTGTGGTATATCTCTAATTCATTATGGTGAAATGTTGTTAATAAAATCATTGTAAATCTTAGACCTTGTCTCCTCAGCAGAAATATGCTGCCCACACATCCTTCTCTTTGTACGGTCTGTTCTCAACTTGATGTATACTTCAACCACTATAATTGCTTTTACGCTTCAAATCCATTCTTGGTTATTCTAGTGGTTATTATTAATTATTGTTGGCATATGAGGCCACACTTTAACCATGCCAGGGCTTACTCTTGCCTCTGTGCTCAGGGTTGCATGGATTGAAGCTTAATGCTTGCAAGTGAGAGTGCATGTAACTATTTCAGTAAGGATCATTGGTAAAGATTTTTCCTTTATTCCAGACCCTGTAACACACCAGAAATAACATCTGGGAGAGTAGAAAGATCTTTCAAGATATATAAAGGAAGCAGTATTCTCTTCTCACTTAGTTCCATTAATTAATTAATTCATTTCTTGATTAACAAATTAATTTTGCTTTTTGGGTCGCAAGCCAGAGATGTCCAGTGAATGGCAGTCAGGAAGGTAATTATCATGTCTCAGTTGTATTAAATTCTGTGGAAAGTCATTTCTTCTGGTTACTCAGGAATCTCCATGCCCTCAACTTTAGATTGATCTTTCAACCCACCTGTGTTCTTACCTCCAAGCTTCCACATTGTGTCCCAGTGGACCTCTGCCCAAGTGATGCTGATAGAGAAATATAAGGACCATGGGGCAAGAGGAAAGATTGGAAGAAAGAGAATGAGAAAAAAATTCCGGAATATGAGTCCAGGAATTGTGCTCAGGATATCCAAAAGATTGTCCTTTCAAGATAGTATAGTGGGTAATGCACTTTGCTCCTACTCTGTGGCTGACCTGTTTATTCAGGGAACCTCACGTGTTCTCCTAAGCCCATCCAGTAGTGATCCCTGAGTACAGAACCAAGAATAACGCTAAGCACTGCTGGCTGTGCATTCCCAAAAGAAAACCCCTCCCCCAAAAATTGCAGTCCTCCCAAGAACCTTTGACTGTTTTTCTTGCATGTCTTAAGCAACCCAGTGTAGAGTATTCATGAATACCCTCAGTGAAAAAAGAATGAGGGAAAGGTGTTCCATATTTCCTGGGATGGGCTTCCTCTGTAAGTTAACCTAGGTTCCAGATTTCCCTACCCGATTCCTTCCCATTGTCAAATAGCATTTCCTGAAGTACCACAGTGTCCTGCTTTGCATATTGCCTGCCTGAAGAATAGCACATGATGGTCTATACCAACAGTATTGTCAACTCTATCAACTAAATTCAAAGGTTCAAGCTCAGTGCTGACTGATCCTTTGAGCTCATGTGAAAAAAAAGGCAGTAAATTACGGAGTCCTGCAGAGTTTAGGAGTTAATGAAACAGAGGTGCCACTTTCTAAGTGACAGAGATGGCTCTTAAGACTTTGCATTATTTGTGATTTTAATTCTTAGCTATAACAGTGAGTCACATCACTTTCCACATTACAGGATTTTGGGCATACTTGTTTAGAGTATCTAAGGAGCTTAGACCTCTGAAGCTACTCAGTGACCCGAAGCTAGAATTCAGGTCCAGTTTTGTTGTGCTTTTAGCAGTAAGGTTTCATGTACTGAATTGTATCTTCTTGTATTTTCATAATGCTCTCTGTCCCTCTTATTTCTTCATTACCATCTTAGCTTTATGTCGCACTGCACTTTATTCTAACTGTACTCTAGTACCTCATTACTTAGGTTTACCCCTAAAGTATATCCATCAATTTTAACTATTCCCTATTATTTGCAAATGACATACAGATTCTTTTTTATGCAGGTATATCGAATGACCAACCTTTGGCTTATCACTATCACTATCTTCCCGTTGTTCATCGATTTGCTTGAGCGGGTACCAGTAACATCTCCATAGGTCCTGTCACAAGCAAGTGTGGCCCAAGGGCATCTGCTTGCTCTAGGGAACAGGAAGAGCCTCAAACCATTCTTCAGGTCATGGAATTGAGGTCCATAATTGTTACTAGATTTTGGCATATCAAATAAAACACAGGTAGCTTGCCGGCTCTGCCGTGTAGATGGTATATTCTCAGTAGAAGGCTCTCATCTCAATCATTTAATGATGAAACTTAAAGGGGAAAGATCAGGTTTTCTCTTGGGTGGAATTCTGAGGAACTATCGAGTCTGGATGTTGAGAATGAGTGACCCTCATGATGAGTGGTTTGCTCTGGCATCTTGCTAGGCTTACTGGGATGACAGGTATCAGCTAGAACCTGCCCTAGAACTGTATACAGTGTATAAATGTGAAAGATCCTGAAAGGATCTGATCCTAAAAATCAGTACTATCTAAGAATATCTAAGATTCTGTTTTACAGGCAAGGAAACTGCTACGTGGGGCAATTATTTCCTCATTTATGCCTTCACAAATAAATGCTTCTCTGTGCTAGACCAGGGGGTTTCAATCATAAGTAAAGGAGGCGAAACTGTCACCTGCTGAGCAAAGGAAAGACCAGGTCTTTAGAATGCTGAGATTCTGGGGCTGGAGTGATAGCACAGTGGGTAGGGTGTTTGACTTGCATGAGGCCGACCCAAGTTTGAACCCCGGCATCCCATATGGTCCCCTGAGCACTGTCAGGAGTAATTTCTGAGTGCAGAGCCAGGAGTAACCCCTAAGCATCGCTAGGTGTGACCCAAAAAGCAAAAAAAAAAAAATAAAAGAAAAAGAGTTTTTTTCTTTCTTTGGCTTCTATAATCAACAAAAATTGATTTTAATTATGACAGTATGAATAAATGAAAGTTAATAAACACACACACATGCACACATACTGAGAGAGCTGTAAAAGGAAAGAAATTGCAAGAGGGTGATTCTGGTGTGGACTAGTGGTCCTTGTGCAAATGCCCTCTATCAATGGGCTATGCTCCAGCAATCCTTTAGTCCAGGGATTTAACGTGATGCAGACTTAGTTTCCCAAATGACTTAGGGACTGACTTTGGGTGAGTATTTATGTCTCTCCCTTTGGCCAAGAGATTTTGGAGGAGAAACATGAAGGATAAATCATTCATAACTGTAACATGGGATCTTAGTGAGAGCCCGTAGAGAGAAGGCTAGCCTTCTGGACTCAGAGAAAGGAGCTGAGGTGCCCAGGGAGAAGAGGGAGCTGTTCCCATGTCACCTTCTCACAGAGGTTCTTGGACTAAGCTTGAGACTCTGTGCAGTGTTACCACTCACTGCTCTGAAATTCTTACCTTTGTTCATTTCTACAAGCCTCCTAAGCCACTTGCTCAAGGATGAAATAGGAACTTTTGCATCTACCATGTTCTTGTCTAATAAAAGTACTGGCCCTGTCCAAAGACCACTTAATTAATACCATTTCAAGGTATACTGACAAGCAATTATTTCTTCTTGTACTTTTCCTTATCATTTTCTTTTAATCCTATTCAAAAATAATTTTTCTTTATGCCAATCTTCTTATTGTCATTTGGTTCAATGGATATGGCAGACTAAATTTGCAATAATTCTGTTTTATTTATCTAACCTTATTTTTATGTCCTTCATGACATGCATGCAGAATTTGAAATTCCCAACTCTACCCCAGTGAATAATAAATAAGTATGGCAACCACATTTAACTTAATAGCAATCTGACATACTCATTTGGAATAGGAAGCTAAAGTATCCAACAGTAATAATAAGGTGAATAGGTCAATAAATGTAAGACATTTGGAAAATTGATCCTCAGAGTACAACTCTGAAGTAGGCATTATTCTTATTTTGTACAAAGGAGATAGAAGTTTAGAGTTCATTTCTTAGAGGAAATGGAAGTTGAACCTAGAATTTTTTTTAACATTTTATTATACCACCGTGAGATATACAATTACAATGTTGTTTCCACGCTTGGGGGTTTCGGTCACACAGTAGTTCCAGTACCCCGCCCTCCAACAGTGCCCCTCAACCACCACCCATGTCCCCAATTCCCTCCCCACGTCCTGCCTAAATGGCAGTGAACCTAGAATTTTACAAAAAAGGATTAAAGACTGTTATTTTCACTAATTGACTTTATAAACTTAAAGCAATAAATATACATGGATTTTTTAAAAAAATATCAGGGGCCAGAGCGATAGCCCAGTGGGTAGGGGCGCTTGCCTTGCAGGCGGCCGGCCTGTGCTGGCCCGGAGTTCGATCCTCCAGGTCCAGCATATGGTCCCCTACGCACCTCCAGGGAGTAATTCCTGAGTGCAGAGCCAGGAGTAACCTCTGAGCATTGCCGGGTGTGACCCAAAAGCAATATATATATATATATATATATATATATATATATATATATATATATCAAATAACTCGGTGGGTTTTTTCATAAGGATGAGTGTTCTCCTGACCTAAACTTTACCATTCTAAGGGTAGTAATTCTTAAGTCCTTCCATGTTTGAGTTGTTCTGATTAACTCAGTGTCTCTAGATAACATGCTACTCTCTGAAGAATAAAGCTAATAGAGACATTTTTCTTCAAACTGAACAATTATGAAACATAGGAGAGACAAGAGAAGTCTGTGTGCAAATAAATCAGCATAAAAATATTAGGAGACAAATGCAGTTGTTCTCCACCTAACATGAAAGCTGTTCTCAACACAGATTCCAATTATAAGAAATATGGAAACATATCAGTGAGATCCCTTTTTTCAGCATTTATCTAAAAAAGGCAAAAGCTGGAACTATATCAGGACACAGAAATAAACACTCAGAGGCAGAAGAAGTGTGAATTTGGGGGGAAGCACTTTAGTAGGCTCTATTAAAACAAGCAGGCAAAAAGCATGGCTCACTCTACTTGCCAACATTCTGCCCTGCTGTGCTGTAGCCTGAAAAGAATAACCTTCAATTAGAACAAGGAGACTGTTTCCATGGGGCTGCGTGGAGCCATTGCTTTGGGAAACCTAGAAATCACTTCACTATCCATCTTTCACAATTTACCTATATGCATACCTTGCCCTAATTTATTCAGTGATTTTACCAATGTTTTATGTGCTTTGAATAAATTCTAGATGTTGGTTCTTGCTTTATAAATGCCACATGTATTATGAGCTAAGCTTTCCCTTATTATATAACTTTACTTTTTTCTTCCTTAAGAATTTTCTCAGTCTAGCCTACTTTTGCCTTACTCCATCAGTTTCAACGTTTGCTTTATGTATCATCTGGATGGTTACCTTCTTCTTTCTTTCTTTTTTTTTTTTTTGGATCACACCTGGCAATATTCAGGGGTTATCCCTGGCTCTGCACTCAAGAATTGCTCCCTGGCAGTGCTCAGGGGACCATATGGGATGCCAGGAGTCGAAGCTGTGTGGGCCGAGTGCAAAGCTAACACCCCTACCTGCTATGCTGTCGCTCCACCTCCTGGATGGTTACCTTCTAACCTCAAAACTCTAAGCACATTCTCCTCTATTTTTTGCCCTATTACCTTTATGGATTTCATTATTTTATCCTCAGGCAATCCTTATTTACATTATCGTAGTGTAAAAGGAAAAAGCTTTTATAATAATTAGTTTTGCTTCTCAAAATCCCTATAAATCATGTCTCATTTACGACACTTCCTGTCTGGACCACAGCATTTTAAATATTTCCTTGGCTTTACATCTGCTGATTCATTCCTTTCTTTCTTGAGGTGAAATAAAAGAGTAGACATCAGTTTCTTCAGCCTCAGGGCCTCTCTTTTTCTCCATTAGAGTGGAAGAAGGCAGTGCTCTGCTGGGCCAGTTTTCTCTCCAGAATCTTGTGTACAAGGCTACCTTGTTTTGTTTTCTGTTTGTTCCTACTATGCAGAAATGAGGAACATCCTAGTTCTTCATATGAAAAATATACTTTTTACATTCCTGTAGGACCATTTCATGGGCATTGTAGTGAGAGGAGATATAAGGCAGGTCAGCAAAAACTTTATTTAAAATCATATATAGGCACCCTTAAATTACTTCTGTATTAGTGCCCCCAATGAAGGGATTTATCTGTGTTCTTTGTAAGGAAAGTCATAAGAAGAGATTTATTTATGAGTTTAATGAAAAGATCTTCAAGCTTCAACTATTTGAGCTCTAATTTCTCCATATTAACAAGCCATAAATTTGTCAATATTTGCAAATTATATAATTGCACACTTAATGAGGACTCATACTCTTAAAAATAACACTTTTGAATTTTTTTAAATTGCTTAAATCTTATCCATTATAGCATTTTTGAATAGTCACATCAACAAAGAAAAATAGTAAGCTCCTTTAGCACAAAGAACTCATTAAAATTATCCAGAGCTGGAGAGATAATACAGTGGTATTATTAGAGATAATAAGTAGTATGGACTTAGCTTGTACTCTCCAAGTACAAGAGGAAGTACACCTGGAAAGGTCATTGTACTCCAAGTACAAGAGGAAGTACACCTGGAAAGGTCAGTGGACCATATATGGTGCTGGTACCTTAATTTGATGTCAGCACCATATATGGTCCACTGACCCTTCCAGGTGTGACCCCTAAGCACAGAACCAGGAGTAAGATCTGAGTGGACTCTGGTGTGACCCTAGCTTCTATGATAGTGGCAGAAGTACCCATGATAGTGTAGGAAGAGCACCGGTAAACTCTTTTCTTACTGAGAAAGGGAAAGTGACTGTCCCTTGGTGATATACTTCCACCATCAAAGATATTTTGAATCTGGGAGAAGGGAAGGGTCAGAAATTCATCCAAAACCAAACTCAGGTTACATTAGGTTTGGTGACAGGAGAAAATACTCACACTAAAGTGAGGCTACCTTAGAATTTTGCATTTGATAGCATCTGTGTTTATATAACTCACTTAGGGGAGTATTAAGCATTTTTCAATGTAATTGCCAACCCTAAAATTTGTGATTCATTCTACATTAGTGTGTTTTGTGCTGTCAGGAAGCAAAACAAGCAAAACCCACTTTAACAGCCTGTATTATATTTTTAAGCTTTAAAAAAATGATGTGTGTACTGAGGAAAGCTCCATTTAAAGTCAGTTTATAGGTGTAGCTGCTATACATGGTAGCAAAATATGTAAAGTTTACAATATTTAGCTACTTAGCTCTACATATTTAGCTAGATATATAAACTTGAATTTACATATTTAGCTGTCATAAATATGGTAAAATATATATACATAGATTAATATATAAAAATTAAAAAAAAATTCAGGCCGGAGCACTAGCCCAGCTGGTAGGGCGTTTCATTGCACTCAGCCGGCCCATGCCGGCCTGGGTTCAATCCCCGGCATCCCATATGGTCCCACGAGCACCGCCAGGAGGGATTCCTGAGTGCAGAGCCAGGAGAAACCCCTGACATTGCCGGGTGTGACCCAAAAAAGAAAAAAATAAAAATTGGGGGCCTCCCATATGGTGATTAAGGACGAGCATCCTTCCCAATGATTCTCAGCCAAGCAAACAAGTGAACAAATATGAGTGCTGGAGAATGGGGTGCTATTTTGAACTGATGGTCAGAGATTACCTGAGACACTGAAGGAATCTCCAGGACCAATTAGGCTCTGGTAAGAGACAATGGAAGGCCACACAGTGCCAGGAGTGATTCCTGAGTGCAGAGCCAGGAGTGTGAGCACTTTTTGGTCACACCTGAGCCTCTCTGGGTGTGATGAAAAAAGCAAAAATTAATAAATAAAGCAATAAATAAATAAATAAAGGAATAAAGTAATAAATAAATAAAAAGAGAGGGAAGGGGTTAAGCTACATGTATTGCATGCAGCCTAAACCTTGTTTGATACCTGGTACAACACAGTCCTCTGAGCATGGCAGCATTCAGGAACTGGGATTCCTGAGCATCATTGGCTGTGCTCTGGAGGGTTCTGATCATTGCCTGGGTAGCATGGCTAAATTCTCGTTCCAGAATATCAAGCACCATTTTATCTTTGGGTTATAGGAAACCACAGATCTGATTCGCTGAGAATCATGATGAATGGTCCCACAATAACTGATTTATAGGTCTCCACCTTCCCCTAAAAAGACTATACAATGTAAAATGCTATCTTGAAGTTTCTGGTAAGATGTTTAAAATATATATATATATATACATATATATATATATATATGTAATGGAAGAGCATCAATGGAATTGGAAAAAACATCAAAAACTGGATTGAAAAAGTAGATTTTTCTATGCAAGGACTCACTTGCATAGAAATGTATCCAAAGGAGACAAGTTAAACTAATCAGCAGGAAATTTAAAATCAATGTCACAATGACATCTCACTTTATGTTTGTTAGAACATCTATTTTCTAAAAGATAAAATCGAACAAACGTTCTGGAGGTAGTGGAGAAAATGAAAGCTGTGCACTGTTATTTAGACTGTATATTAGTACACTTATGATGGAAAACAATATGGAAGTTCCTCAAAAAAGTAAAAAATACATCTACTGTAAACCTAACAATTTCATTATGGATATTTGCCTGAGTAAAAGGAAGGCACTGTCTTATGAAGATATCTGTACTCCTATGTTCTTTTGATTTATTCAATAGTTTAGACACAGAGTAGGGTGCACACTTTTTTTCTAATAAACGAATCAAAGCTGGGCATCTAATGTGTGGGTTAGTGACAATAATTAACAAATTGTATTATATTGCCAAAGTTATCATGTATGTAGATTTTTTATTATTATTTTCTGATTACCACTGGCAGTGATCAGGGCTTGCTTCTAGCTCTGTGTTCATTACTGGTGGTGCTCAGGGAACCATGTGCAGTTCAGGGCATTGAACTGGGGCTAGTGATTTAAGAAAAGTTTCTTATCCCCTATTTTAGCCCCAAATAAAGGTCTTAAATGTAATTGTTGCACAAAGGAAAAACGGGGAATCATCTAGAGGGTTACATAGGTATCTGGATAACAGCTTAGGTATCTACACTGTTATCTAGGTAGCAGTTTAGGCACCTAAGCTGTTACTTAAGATTAGGTACTTAAGCTGTTACCTAATCTTATTGTGGTAATCATTTAATAACATGTGTATCAAGCAATCACATTATATTCTTTAAAATTACAGGTGTTATCTCTCAATAATTTCTCAAAATGTAGAAGAAATGACTTGAAAAGAATTCAGTTGTAATACTAACATGATTCACCATTATAGCCCTACGAGAACTTTCAGCACCACGGACAGTCCCAAGAAATTTTCTAAGGATGCAGAGAAAATAAGACCAGATAAGGAAAAAAAATTAGTCAATTTATGTATTATTTGTATTTTAAAATTATTTATCAATTAATATTTTTAAATTATTTAGGCATTAAATACAAGATTATTTAGATTATTCATACATCATATGGAATGGGTACAATATGGAAATTTACATATTGCTTAATTATGTTAATGTGGTATTATGTTACGTAATTATGTTTAAGCAGCATCTTATTACACTTACTGCACAGTTCACATAGCCAATTTCTGTTGGTGAAAAAAGGAGAAAATCCACAACGGCATACTCAGATATCACTAATGACCTATTGTCAATTTTCTGGACTTACATGAATAGATGACTTAGAAAAATGGTCTGTAATGCAGAGCCCTTTAAAACTCATACCCAGAGGATGACAGCATGTGTTGGATGCTTTCACATCTCACATTCAGACTAATTTAGTATCCCAGATCGTCATGGAATGGATATAGTATTTTAAAATTAAGACACAAAAAATTTTTAGGACTGTGTAGGGGTGGATCACTTCACTTGATCTTTTGAATCCTGTTATTCATTGATTTGCTCAAGCGAACACTAATAACATTTCCATTGGACATATCAAGTGCCAATGTAGCCCAATGGAATCTGGTTGATTCAGGAATATGAAGAGCCTCAAACCGTTCCTTCAGGGTCTTGACAAGGAAGTCTGACCATCTTGTAGGTGGGCGGCCACGTGACTTTTTGACATCCTGTGGGATCCAGTCAGTAACAGCTCTAGTCCAGCGGTTGTCTCCAAATCACATTACATGTCCAGCCCATCTGATTTTCGATGCCTTGGCAAACGAGACAGCCGTCTCTGAATCTGGAATAGTGAAGGATGACAGAACTCCAGATTCCTTCTCTCACTTGAGTGAAGCGTGATATTCCAAGTATAGCTCTTTCGATTCCTCTCTGGGAGACCCGAATAGCATTCTCATCCTGCTTTCATAGGGTCCAGGTCTCTGAGGAGTATGTTAATGCAGGGAGAACGATGGAGTCGAAGAAATGTGCCCAGAGCCAGAGGTTCTTTGTCCTTTTAGCTATTTCTTTGATGCCTTTGAAGGCATTCCATGCAGCTCTCTTCCTCCTGCGCAGCTCAGGTTTTAGGTCGTTCATCATGTTGACTTCTCAACCTTGGTAAACATAACTGCTGCTTTCGAGATGTTTGTTCCATTGAGAGTGAATGGGGCCTCAGGAACTAGTTCATTTTTCATAAACATAGTTTTCTTTAGATTTAGCTGTAGACCTATCTTTCCACAGTCTTGGTCGAAGTCAGCCAGCATTTGTGCCGCTTGGCTATTGTTTGGTGTTATTAGAACAATGATATTAGCAAAGCAGAGGTGGTGTAGTTGCCAACCATCTATCTTCACTCCCATTCTTTCCCATTCTAATTGTCGGATGATGTTCTCGCGGTAACTTTTCTGACACCTCCTGCTTAAAATCCCAAAGGTCAGAAGGATCGTGAGGCCCGCTTTCACGGTCTGTATTCTTACTGAAAATCAAGATCAAGCGAGCTTTTTGCCCTTCTGCTCCACAAGAATGCTTCAGTCTTAGACACAGGTACTCCCGGCAGAGCAGAAACCACCTACCCCGTTATGCGGCGCCATGCAATTTACCTCCAAATAACCATAAATATTCTAACCACCCCTCTGAGAGAGCCCCACAAAGTAATGAGAATGTAGCGCCCGCATGGCAGAGCCTGGCAAGCTGTCGGATGCATGTTCGATATGCCAAATCCAGTAACAGAAATGTTTATTTTCCTGACCCGAAAGAGCCCTTAGTATGGCAGCAGTAAGAAAGGCAAACAAGCAGTGCCTGATAAAATTTCATGACCATCCTAGGCCGCCAAAAAGAAGAAGGACTAAAATGACTGTCTGTACTTTCAATGCACGTACGGTGGTATCGGAAGCATATATTGAGGATCTGATGCTTCAAGTGCAAAAGATCAAGTATAACATCATTGGTCTGACTGAGATGAGGAGGCATCAGTTGCATCATGCTGTATTTGACACCGGAGAAGAATTGTTCCTTGGAACATGCGAAAAAGATGCGGCGGTGGCATTGGTGTTCTTGTCAACACGAACATGGCCGTAAACATTGATTCATTCGAATGCCTAACAAACCGAATAGGACGATTACACTTGAAGAGATGTGGCCGACTGCCAGCAATTTCAATCTTCATTGTCTACACACAAACATCCACATAAAAAGAAGATGAAATTGAGAAATTCTACATGGAATTGGAGGAGTTCTATAAAAAAGATCACACCTTCTACTAGATTATAGTCGGTGATTTTAATGCCAAGATAGGACCAAGAAGAATCGCTGTAGAATTCCACATCGTGACCCATGGTCTAGAATGGAACGAACAGGGTGACAGACTATCTGAGTTCATCATGTCCACCAAGACCATTCATAGGAACTCACAGTTCCAGAAGACTGAAGCGAAATGTTGGACATGGGAATCTCCTGGCGGACAGTTCCACAATGAAATTGACCACATCATCTTCAATCGACGGTTTTGGCTGACCGATGTAGCTCTAGTCCCCAAATTCCAAACAGGATCGGACCACCGTCTCCCTTCGTGCAAAATTCTACTTCCCACAATCGGGGAGAAAAGACTGCAAAGTTTAAGAAGAGAACTCCCAGAACAACCACCAACTGGGAACTCTTTGGCACCATTGCAGCAACATGGGAAGATACCATCATTGACGACATCGATGAAGAATGCACTGACTGGTTCAGCACCTCCATGATTGTGCGAAGAATGCCAAGAGAGAGAAAGACACAAAAAGAACGCCTGTCTTCAGAAACTCTTGAGCTCATTCGCCAACGTGGCAAGGCGCGAGCCTCAGGAGACCAAATGCTAACGTCCAAGCTTGCTAAACGGTGCAGAGAAGCGATAAAAGAAGACCTCAAGGGACAGAAGAGCAGAAATACTTGAAGATGCAGCAGAAGCCGGGAAAAGCACTAGCACTGCCCGCCTGTCCTTCGCCAACTATAAGACCAAGATGACTGCCCTCCGGCGCCCTGATGGATCTATCACATCTTCCAGAAAGGCAATGCAGAAGATTATCCATGACTTCTACTCAAATCTCTTTGATAGCCACATCCACCTGCCCACATACCAAATTCCACAGGATGGATATGTCATTCCCAACGTTCTCCCTTCTCGAAATCCGGCATGCCGTCTCGTTGGTAAAGAAGAGAACAGCACCTGGCCCAGACAAAGTCAGACCCGAACACCTGAAGAATCTGCCTTCGGTACTCATCAATACACTAGCTCGGCTCTTCACATGCTACCTGTCCAAATGCAAGGTGCCCTCCCAATGGGAAACCAGCAGGACAGTTCTACTGTTCAAGAAGGGAGACATTCACGACATTGGTAACTATCACCCCATCTGCCTGTTTTCCGTCATCTACAAGCTGTTTACACAAGTCATCCTCAACAGGATTAGCAGAACACTAGATGAGGGACAACCATGCGAGTAAGCTGGCCTCCAGAAAGGATTCAGCACAATCGACCTCATACACACAGTAACCAAGCTATTGAGGTTTTTAGGTAGTACAAGATGCCCCTCTGTCTCACATTCATTGATTTACGGGAAAGCCTTTGATTCTGTGGAGACTGAAGCAGTCATCAAAGCCCTAGCCAAACAGGGTGTTGAAACCCAATACATCAAGATCCTTCGTGAGGTGTATTATGGATTCACCACCAGGATCTCACCATTCTACAAAGAAGTGATCATTAATGTGAAAAGCGGGGTTTGACAGGATGATACCATTTCGCCAAAACTCTTCAGTGCCACCCTCGAGAACATCATGCGACAATTAGAATGGGAAGGAATGGGAGTGAAGATAGATGGTCGGCAATTACATCACCTCCGCTTCGCTGATGACATCGTTCTAATAACACCAAACATTAGCCAAGCGGCACTAATGCTGGCTGACTTCAACCAAGAATGTGGAAAGGTAGGTCTACAGCTGAATATAAAGAAAACAATGTTAATGAAGAATGAACTAGTTCCTGAGGCCCCATTCACTCTCAATGTAACAACAATCTCTGAATGCAGCAGTTATGTGTACCTAGGTCGAGAAATCAACATGATGAAAGACCTAGAACCTGAGCTGTGGAGGAGGATAAGAGCAGCATGGAATGCCTTCAAAGGCATCGAAGAAATAGCTAAAAGGACAAAAGAACCTCCGGCTCCAGGCACATCTCTTTGACTCCACCCATTCTCCCTGCATTAACACACGCCTCAGAGACCTGGGCCCTATGAAAGCAGGATGAGAATGCTATTCGGGTCTCCTAGAGAGGAATCTAAAGAGCTATGCTTGGAATATCACGCCTCACTCAAGTGAGAGAAGGAATCTGGAGTTCTGACCTCCATCGCTATTCCAGAATCAGGGACACTGTCTCGTTTGCCAAGGCATCGAAAATCAGATGGGCTGGACATGTAATGCGATATGGAGACAACCGCTGGACTAAAGCCATTACCGACTGGATTTCACGGGATGTCAAAGATCACGTGGCCCTCCACCTACAAGATGGTCAGACTTCCTTGTAAAGACCCTGACTGAACAGTTTGAGGCTCTTCATATTCCTGAATCAACCAGATGCCATTGGGCTACATTGGCACCTGATATGGTCCATTGGAAATGTTTTTTTGCGCCCGCCGGGGCAAATTGATGAATAACGGGATTCAAGTGATCAAGTGATCAAGTTCTCACGGTGGTGCTGAAGAGTTTTGGTGAAACGGTATCACCCTGTCGAACCCTCTTTTGACATCAATGATCACTTCTTTATAGAATGGTGAGATCCTGGTGGTGAATCCGTAATACAGCTCCTGAAGGATCTTGATGTATTGGGTTTGAACACCTTGTTTGGCTAGGTCTTCACTGACTGCTTCAGTCTCCACAGAATCAAAAAGCTTTCTGTAAATCAATGAACATGAGACAGAGTGGCATCTTGTTCTCCTTACAAATCTCAGTGAGCTGGGTTACTGTGTGGATATGGTCAATTGTGCTGAATCCTTTCCGGCAGCCAGCTTGTTCGCATGGTTGGCCTTCATCTAGTGTTCTGCCAATCCTGTTCAAGATGATTCATGTAAACAGCTTGTAGATGACGGACAACAGGCAGGGGTAGATAGGCCCTGTAATGCCTTCCATCCGGCTGTTTCTCATACTGTACAGCTAAAGGATCTGAGAAAATAACTTAGCTGGACGATGTCCTAGTTCTGACAAATGTGTGACCAGACAAGAGAAGTCACAGGGGCTCTCAGACAGTGGTGTGTCTGTCCTCCTCAGTGGCCCTTCAAAGAGCAGCCTGAGGCTGGGATTGGCTCAGCCAGAGAGAACTGATAGCATGTTTCATGCCCTGGCTACAATTTCTTACACTCTCTCCACCCCTGAAAAAAGATACAGAAAAAAAATCAAAGCAAAACCAAACTCTCTAGCAAAAGATCCTTTTCTGAGCTCATGGACATCTAGCAACCACACCCTTGTTTGAGGCAGCAACAAACTGCAGGTTCTTTCCCCCAGTGACATGAACAGTGTCAAACCAAAGCTTCTGGGGTCCTGGCATGCCCTTTATAAGTGTTGGCAGGCATTTTAACCATGTTCCAGGAGATTCCGTTGCCTTCGGTGACATTAACCTCATTGGTGTCAGCAGAGCTTGTCACCAAGTACCCCAGACCTGTATCTATTCACCCCAATCCCCAGATCTGTCCTTCTTGGCAGGGAATATTGCCACCTGATAAACCTTATTTCAGGCTGCAGAAGACCACGCTGTTTTACTCCATGGTTATATCAATCACTTCCTCAATCAAAGCTGACAGATTCAGGTGACAGCATTCACTGACTCCCGAGAGAGAGATTTCAATCTGCTGAGCCGGGAGTCTTGGAGGATGGTGACCAAAAAATGTATGCTAAATATGTCCAGAAATGTGCATAAAAACCTCATGGAGATGGGAGTCTTACTTCTCATAAATGCTTTGGTCCAAACAAATATTCTTAGGTGAATGGCAGAGAGTCACTTTCTTCAATAATCTTTTGAATTGATTCTAGAAAGTACCCAGAGTATACAGGCCAGCATGTGCGTGATCCCAAGCCATTATGTGTTGCGGGGTTCTTAGACTTCAGTTCAGGAGCACCTGGTGGTAAGAGTCCACGTTTCTCTCTTTGTTATCCATAAGCAAGTCAGTCTCTAGAGCCTCCATCTTCAGGTATAATCTTCAATATGTACCATTCTCTGATGCCTTTGAGTGAGGAGAACCTTTGCTGATTTGAAGCTTGAAGTATTTTATTTTTCAACACTCCAAGTGTTTCCTGCTCCCATGCCAATCATCCTTTCTTTGCACTTCATTGTTTCTAAAAACACTTTAATTTCTAGAACCTAGTGAGCTAAGATGCACATTAAAAAATATCTTCCTATAATTTACAGGTAGAAGAAAAACTGTACTGGCAAAGGACGTAACTTGCTCTCTGTTGAGTTTGGCCCATAGCAGGATTAAGGACAAGTCTTTGTTTTTCACTTAACGCAATATGGGTCAGAATCTATGCAGTGAAAGAGGCAGTCCCAGTTGAGAGTATAATTTTGATTTCTTACTTTAGTTTTCAATTTTCTTATGAAGGTGTTTGCTTTCTGATGTTCAGATAATTGGATGCAGGCTATCAATAAAATTATGTAAATTTAACATAAACATATGCCTCATATACTGATGTTAGAAACAAAAAGAGAATTTAGTATAACTGCTTTATACTTATTAGCATATTCATAGTATTGCAAATACATGTATATGCATACATCACTGTTAAGAAAAAATTCGTAATTATCTATTAAATAATTTAAGTGTCTTTCATGATTGCTTGAATGTTTTAGCTGCATTATTAGGCATATTTTCTTAAAAATTAAAATCACATTCTTGGTGAAAATAATTCATATCTTTTAAATTAAAGTCCAGGTTGATTTTTAAACATTTAAACCTTAGTAATTATTTTACTCCTATTAAAATATGTAAATCTATTTCAGTTATTTTCTCCTCTATTTGTGGCACCGGTGGTTATTTTCCACTTAATACAAAATGTTTTATATATATAAGCTGATGTGTATCATTGCAAATAATTGAATTTCATATTCAAATTCAAGAATCTGTGGAAATTGCTCTAAGGATAACTTAATATTCTAACTTGGGTATTTACCTGACACTATGACATGCTTTTAATATAATATTTTAGCTTATTTTGGCTAAATTAATATAAAACACAGTCAGAAGAAATGGGTCAGAAAGAGTACAGAAAGCAAATTTCTCATCTTGTATACTGCTGATCTGGGTTCAATTCCTGCTTGGTACCACATATGTTTCCTGGAGTCCTTCCTGATGTGACTCAAGGACATCAGGATTAACCCCTTAGCACTGCTGGTTGTGATATAAAAACAAAAGCAAAAAATAAAAAGACAGAAAAATAGGTAGAAAGCATTAAGTTCTTGCATCTCTGTGTTCTCTGGATTTTCTTGGTACTTTGGAGTATTTTTGTGATGTATCTTTGGAGTGGACACAGATACATGCGACAGAGCTGCTACTGATTCCCTGTGCTTGGCTGATCATGAGACATCTGGAAGGGGGATGGTTTCTGGCCCTGGTCCATCAGTAGAGCCTTGAAGAAGCCAGAGAAATCTCTGCAGCATGAGGGCAGCCATTTTCAACATCTTGAATCCACAGCTCGTCAGAACTCTATCGAAGAGAAAAGCCGATCTCAAGCCCAGCTCATCAGAGGCCCACCCTAGAGAGAAGCCTGTTTCAAGCCCAGTTATGCTTGAATCAGAAACACAGATACACGTGATAGAGCTGCTACCTGCTCTCCCCATTGGGCGTGGTTTGCAGTGGCAAACCACGTGGTTCATCAGTAAATGCAAGAACTGAGAGCCTACCTACTACTGAGAGTATGCCACCCACAGGGCAGGGCCTGGCAAGCGGTATTTGATATGCCAAAAGCAGTAACAATAATAGGCCTCATTCCCATGAGCTGAATAAATGGTTTGAGACTGTGTTCCAAGAGTGAGCAGATGCCCTTGGGCTACACTAGCAAGCAACAGGGATGAATGGAGACATTACTGGTGCCAGCTCGGGCAAATCATTGAACAATAGGAAGACAAGTAATACAAGGGATCCTTGGAGTGGGTGAGGACAGACTTTACAGACTTAATAACAGGGCTCCTGAGTTTAACAGTTTGACTGTAAATTACAAATCAGTTCACATGATACTACAGGATATTTGCTGCAAAATATGCTGTACCCGAGGAATTTGAAAAGTAAAATATCCTGTAACTCTACCATCTGGGAAAACCACTAACATTTCTTGGCTTCTACTATTCATGTTCTGTTAGCTTTTGTTTTGTTTTTTGGCTTCGCACCAAACAACGTCCAGGACTTATTCCTGGTTCTTCACTAAGGAGTTATTTTCGACTGGATTCAGGGTAACATGGAGAGTCAGGGAATAAATCTGGGCAAGCTGTATGTAAGGCAAATGCCTTATTCAGTGTACTGTCTCTCCAGCTCTATATGCAATTTTTCAAGAAATTATAGCATATTAATGGGGGATGGGTGGCAACGGGAAGAGAGAAAGAAAATTGGGAATGTTAGTGGTGGGAAATGTGCACTAGTGAAGGGATGGGTATTAGAACACTGTATTATGGATTGTCAATCATGAATCACTTTGTTACTGTATATCTCATGGTGATTTGTCGGAAAGTCGCTGGGGTCCCCAACAGTGCAGGGAAGCAAGTTCCATTCTACCTCGAAGCCAGCGGGAATGGATGAAAACTCAGGAATCTAATGCAGTTTTAAAAGGGCTTTACTATCACAGGTTCCAATATACAATCCAAGAGCAGGGAAAACCTCCAGACTCTGGTTCCCAGCTAGGCCCCAGCCAGGTGTAGGCCAAGATGGCAGCCACCACGTGTTGAGGCCCAACAGAGAATGGAGAGGACAGAGAAGCAAAACGCCAAGTGAAGCCGGAATGGCAAAAGGGAGCTTCTTTCTTCTTGCAGCTTATTTTATAGCTAGACATCCGCCCAAACTCCCCAGCCCCCCTCACCACCCCCATTCTGTGCTGGGCTATCTAGAGATGAAAACAGGAAAATAGCTCTGTAGAAATGTAGCAAATTCAGGAGACCTTCTGGCTGTTTACAAAGACCCAGAGCTAATTCAAAGCCTCCTAGCAGAGCTGGGACAAGCTAAGGCTAAATGTAACTTCCCTGGCAGGGAGGGTCAAATGCCCTCAGGTAATTTCTCCCAAGAGGTAATTTCTCTCTCTTGGTCTTGAGCCAAGATCTGCCTGGGAATGCCTTTATTAGGTAGAGAAGGGGGTTTCTGATATGGCGTGTCTCTGTACCAAAGACTATACTAATGCCAGTTAAATATTTCTCCAAGCCTTCACAAGAGTCACGTCTACCTCACTGTAGTTTTGTATTTTAGTTGCCTTTGAGTTATCAGGGAGCCATGCTTGCTTGTTTGGAGGCAAACAGCATTTCTCTCTGGTCTAATTACTTAGAGAGCTAATATGGCCAGGCAAATATGCTGGTAAGATCTAGCTAGTCCCACGATGATTGTGGTAGAATGAGAGAATATTTATACCAGCCAGTACAGAATACATGGTCACATTAAACTGCCACATTTAAACTACCCCCAATCTACGAAGTGACCTGCAGGAGGCAATCCAGGGCAGATGCAGAGGCTCTTAGGCTTTTAGGTGTCCTGCAACAGTGATTCAATAAAAATATAAATAAGAACATGAAAGTTCAACATTTTAATAAAGGAAAGTATAGTATTTTATCTGCTTTACACTTTGCCTATTTTACTTAGCAAAAACATATGAACATCTTAAAATAATTTTAAAATTTCTTAAATTATGGGGGCCAGAGTGATAGCCCAGTGGGTAGGGCGTTTGCCTTGCATGTGGCCGGCCCATGCCGCCAGGGTTTGATTCCTGGCATCCCATATGGTCCCCTGAGCACCGCCAGGAGTGATTCCTGAGTGCAGAGCCAGGAGGAACCCCTGAGCATTGCCGGGTGAGGCCCAAAAAAGCAAATAAATAAATAAATAAAATTTCTTAAATTTTATTGGTAGGGTTTTCTCCTGCAGTACCAAGGTGTTTATTCTCACTGATACTCTGTAACTCAGAGGTGGATCAATGCCAGGAACAGGATGTGGTGCGTCTCTGTACTGGAGATCACTGTGGTTAGTGCAGTGTGCAGTGGAGCACTGTTTCTCTCCAGGGTACCTCAGTCGATTCTCATGGGATCATGTGGTGCTGGGACAGCCACATGCACCTCGTGTACCTTAACCTTGTGCTATCTCATGAGCCCCCATATTGAGTGTTTTTAAAGGTTGTGCATCCATTTACTTATGCAACTAGGTATCTGGCTTTGAATTGTTGGAATGCTAAATTTTGGAATCCATAATTGACGATCCTCAGGGTAGATTATCAAGTAAAGCTTTGACTCAATTATAGAGTGCTTTTAGCATCCATTTGGCTTAGATCTGTTGAGATGGCTTTAGAAATACCATAGTCTGGAAATTTTGTAAATAACCAGTGTCTGTATCTCAGGGGAGTGGCATGGCAGGCAAGTCTGTGTCTGATGTGGGCGTCCTGCCGACCTGCTCCTCACTGTCTGTTCTGCATGACAGAAGACAGGCCCGGTGTCCCTGCACCCTCTAATGCCACCCAAGAGAGTTCTACTGTCCTCACCTGATCTCCTTCCAAAGGCCCCACCATCACATTAGAAGTTGGAATTGTAGTACCGGAATCTGGTGAGAGAACACGAACAGTCAGACAATAACAACATCTACTGTAGATTTTCTAAGCTGAGAAGAACAAAGCAACAGTACTGTAGCATGTCTGTTATGGAGGCAGTAGGTTTTAGTGTGAGGAAGGTGAGAACTCTGGGTACTTTTCCCTAAAGTTCTATGGAGCCAGGACAACTCACCTGTTTAAGTTTTTCTTCTATTTGCACAAAGGCTGCTGCAGCCAACCTGGCTGAGTCACTGCATTTTTCTGTATAACGGAATGCCTCTCTCAGCAGATTCCACAGTCTGAAATTTCTACTGAGCATCATCTAATGCTAAAATACTTTTCTTCTATAAAACCCAAAAACCTAGTCTTTTGAGCTTCCTTACTGTGAAATGGGAAGTGAATTTTCCTGTTTTGGAACTTTTGTAACTCATACTTCTTTGTCTCTCTACTCTTGTGTAACTGGGCACATTCAAGCTTTACGCTGTCTGCACATATTCTATGATGCAAATACTATCCTAAAACTAGTGTGGCACTAAAGAAAACAAACATAGGCTTCGGGTTACCATTACAGTTTTTCTCTTAGTCTCTAAGATGAATTTTGTATTTATCTAACTTAAATGAATATTTCTAGTGTTTTATGCTTATTAGTATTTCCAGTGCTTTATGCTTATTAGTAAACCCAGTTAGAATCAATTTATATGTGAGAATATGTATAATTTCTTAAATTTCTTAATTTAAAATAATTAATTCCAGATTTTTTGATTAGCAATAAACATATGTGATGGTTTTAAATATTTTTATTACATTGATCACTATCACTATCACTATCTTCCCGTTCATCATCTATTTGCTAGAGCGGGCACCAGTAATATCTCTATATGTCCTGTCTCATGCTAGTAGAACCCAAAGGCATCCACTTGCTCCAGGAACATAAAGAGCCTCAAACCATTATATTAGGTCATGGGAATGACCTAATATAAATGTTACTGTTATTTGGCATATCAAATACAACACAAGCAGCTTGCCAGGCTTGCCGTGCAGGTGGCATACTCTTGTAGTCACCTCTAAATAAAGCATTTATTGATGAACCACCGGGGCGCTAGCAGCCGGGTGAGCCGGGCTGTGATATTCTAGTCTGTTGGGTGGAGTTGTGACTAGAGGGAGGTCCGGATGTGGAAAATGGCAGCCCCATGGAGTAGGGGGTCGTCTGGCTTGTTGTGAGGCTCTGCTGGGGTGCCAGGCCAGGGCTGGAACCCACCATGCCTCCCGGTGTCTTATGAGTGGCTGGGCACAGGGCGAGCAAGCAGCAGCTCTGCCCCATGTCTGAGAGTCTCTGGTTCAGCCTACCTGGACCGGATTGAAAATAAATTGCTGCAGGGTGGGTGTCGATGATCCAGACTGTGATAGTCTGGTCTGCTGGGTGGAGTTGTGACGAGAGGGAAGTTCGATATGGAAAATGGCGGCCCCCATGGAGTAGAGGGTGTCGACTGGCTTGTTGTGAGGCTCTGCTGGGGTGGCAGGCCAGGGCTAGAACCCATCATACCTCCCGTGTGCCTCATGAGCGGCTGGGCACAGGGAGAGCAAGTAGCAGCTCTGCCCCCATGTCTGAGAGTCTCTGGTTCAGCATACCTGGGCCGGATTGAAAAAAATTATATTGATATTAGCTTAAAACATCACATCATTTTCAGGTAGTCCTTTAAATCAGTTTCTGTATAAACTATATGTGTTCATTCCCAAAATTCTAGTTCACAACTTTCACTTTAGTGTTGACCCCTTTTACGTGATTTATTCCATTCTCTTTTCTTCCCTTTGTTACCACTGTTTTGTTCTTATAACTGGGTTGTCTTGTCACTTGTCACTTTTCTTCCTGTTCATCATCAATTTGCTTGAGTAGGCCCCAGTAACATCTCAATATGTTCTGTCTCATGCTAGTAGAGCCCAGGGACATCTGCTCGCTCCAGGAACATAAAGAGCCTCAAACCATTCCATCAGGTCATGGGAATAAGGTCTATAATTGTTACTGGTATTTAGCATATAAAATACAACACAGGTAGCTTGCCAGGCTCTGCCGATAACTGGGCTATTTAAAAAAAAATAGTTCATTCATTTTGTTTCTTTGTGCAGCATATATGAGTGATTGTTTTTTCTCTGACTTCACTCAGCATAACACCTTCTAGGTCTATCCATTCTGGTGCAAATGGAAGAATTTTACATTTTCTTTCCTACTTTAGTAGTATTGTATTGTTTAAATAGACGATGTCTTTTTTTGTTTTTGGAGTAGAAGAGTAGTTTGTACCGCATCTTGTGGTGATAAGAAGCTATTCCTGACTCTGAGCTCAGTTGCCTTATTTGGTGCCAGGGATAAAAGCGGAGCTGGCGGATTGCAAAGGCAAGCACCTGAGCCCCTTTACCAGCTCTCTGGTTTCTATGGCTCAGATATATGCAATAAAATATATGTATATATCTCATATACATGTGATATATCCACATATAGATATGAATTTATATGCCTCATTTATAGTCAATAAAATATACGTTTCATTGAATCACCACGAGATAGAGAGTTATAAGCTCTTTATGATTGGATTTCAGTCACACGGTGTTCCAGCAACCATCTCTCCTATCACTATCACTATCTACCGTTTATCATCGATTTGCTAGAGCAGGCACCAGTAACATCTCCATATGACCTGTCTCATGCAAGTAGAGCCCAAGGGTACCTGCTTGCTCCAGGAACATAAAGAGCCTCAAACCATTCCATCAGGTCATGGGAATGAGGTCTATAATTGTTACTGGTATCTGGCATATCAAATATGACACGGGTAGCTTGCCAGGCTCTGCCGAGCGGGTAGCATACTCTAGTAGTCATCTCAAAATCCAGCATTTATTGATGAACTGCGTGACCAAAGCGGCCACGGGGAGCCAGGCTGTGATAGGCTGGTCTACTGGGTGGAGTTCTGATGAGGGGGAAGTCTGGATGTGGAAAATGGAGGCCCCTCATGGAGTTGGGGGGTCGTCTGGCTTGTTGTGAGGCTTTATATAAATTATGATTAATTTCACAATGTTCTAATTACAGACATATCCTAGGTTTCTTTGGGTGGGTGCTCCCAAGCCGTGATCAAGAATTATGGATCTCATTGGTGGTATTTGACCAACTCAGTCTATAGCTCATTTGAGGACCTGAAAATGCTTTGGTGCTTGGTTCAGTGCCTACCCTAGTCCCACAGCTGAGGTTGGGTGTTTCTGCCTTCACATCTGGTGGTGCCCAGGAGCTGCGAGTACCTGTCAGGGCTCAGGGAACCTGCAGTTCTGAGCCTGAACCAGGATCAGGCCTGTCTGGGAATCTTCCATAACTGCCTCACTGTTTCCATGTTCCACATTTCCTATTTCTTGCATTTTATTTTCCTTGTAGTGTGAAAAAATTCTAACTCAAACATTGTCAAAATTTGAGTCCCACACTTTGAGTAATAAAAAATAATTCCTGTTCAGAAGAAAGAAAAAATGAGATAAAATTTTATTGCTCCCTTGTTTGTTTCAGATTTATCACATTTGTTTTATGGCCAAACTTTTCTGGGTCTAAGAAACTCCAAACAATCAAAGCCAGTGGTCTATGCCCCAAAGGACAAGGTGCGGCTTTGAGCCCTGTCACGGTCCCCTTGTCTGGGGGCATACTCTGAATTCAACCTCTCAGAGTGCTACTGTGCTTTAGGAAAGACCAGGAGATAGTGTCACTGAGCCAGAGCATGGTGCAGAGAGCATGAGCCGGAGAATATGAGCAGATGGACCTTCTCCAGCTGTCCACCTGCAGACTTAACTGTGTGTAGGTAATTAATTCACCGCAAGAAGGAACCGATTGTGCTTAACTTTGACAAGTAGTTAATTATTTATACTCTGTGCATTTAAAGAGAATCAGGCCTCTGTCATCTTCTCTCTCCCTCTTACAGACCTCAAGTCACTGGAGTCAGGAACTTGGGCTATGTGAATTGTCAGGTCTAACTGCTCGTCTTGACCTCCTTGCTTCAGTGGGCAGCAGCCTTTTAAGCCCAATGAGTGACTTGAAAGAAAAAAAATATCTTGAATAGACTTGGACCCCATAGCCAGAGCAAAGCAGAGAATTGAAGCTATTAATCTAGACAGTTTAGGGAAATACAGGTAAGGGATTCTGGACATGTTGGCCAAATAGAAAATTAACATATGAAAAATGGAAGCCTCAATTCTCATCACAGTTCAGCACTTGCTTTGCAGAAAGCTGTTCAAATGATGTCCCTCTGTGTACATGGTAAAGAGACAGAGGGTAACTAAGGGCTACTCATTTATCCTGCTTGAATTCAACCTAGAAGCCTCCAATTTTTCACCTTCATTAACCCACTCCCTCACTTTCCCTTAAGCAGAGATCCACAAGAAAACAGTGCTGTAGGGATTTCCTTGTGCAGGGAATTAAGATACAATTTTAAGTAGTTCCTTTCCTTCTCTCAATGCCTTTATGCCATCCCATACTCACTGATCACCCCAAACTTTATGTTTTACCTGGGAATATCAGTTATGATAGATACTTCCTCTGCCCTAGTACACAATTCACTGCCATATTTTTTAAAACAATTTCATCTTGATGCTTGTGTTCCGTGTCATGTATCAGTACAGTACATTGATGGGTTAACTCATTATTCTCCTGGTTAGAACTTTTAAATTTTAATGGGGATTACTGTGGAGTTGGAACTGTAGCTTCTAAAATCTTAGTCCCCTGGAGGTACAGCAGTATGATTATTTCAGGCCCTGTGGATGGCCAATAAGGGACAATTTTGTAGCAGGAGGACCTCTTATTGCCTATAAAACACACAGCCTGTGATGCCATGCATAAAGCTGCATGTCTGTTAAGTTCATCCAGTGTTTTATGATTTTCCATTTTATTCTGGTTGAAATATACTGCCACCATTATGTCAGACATCTTCTTTATATCTTCCTGTCCTCTCACATTCATTCCACACTTCAGTGCTCCTTCTTGTAAAAATGCAGAAAGGAAGTCATTCCTCTGGCTTCTGCTACCCTTCAGCTTGGGTTCTTAAATTTTTTCCTATCTAGCCAAACAAAAAAGCCCGAAGCAAATCACCTCAATTTGTCTGCTATTGAGAACCTAGTGATATTTGTTTGTATCATTCTTGTCATCAGTTTCAGATTTAGAAAGACATGAGCCAGGGCTGTGCCTACCTATATCTTTAGGTTTGGTTTGTTTCTCTCCCTTATCAAACTTTAGAGCTTTATTAATGCTCATTATATGTTCGGGCATCAATTTCATTGTCTCTCATCTGAAGGTAATATTGCTTACCTTTCCAGAATAGTGACGTTACTGCAGGAAGTAGATGGGATAGACCTGAAGTACCTGATGGCAAGAATACACACTATGCTCAGAGAATGGTAGCTTTAACTATTACCTGCAGAGCACTGTAGGGTCTCTTTTAGGATATCCACATTCTCTGGGATGCTCAGTGGCTATTGGAGATTTAGATACACACTCAGAAACAACATTGCTCATTGTGTGACTCTGATGCCAAAGACTGTTAACATCCTTCTCAAGTTCCTGGAACCCTAATTCTGACTGTACTGTATTTACAAAGACACTGCACAAAGTCATATTCAAAGTTAAATAATGCTATGTTTGAGGGGTGCTAATCCACAAGGGTGAGTGCCCTAACCAGAGGGATAGAACACCCAGCAGCGAACCCTGAGGGACAGACAGAAATAGCCCTTCTCCATGAAAAGCCTGTAGAGGACCAATTTGCTACCACCTTGGTCTTGGACCTAGGCCTTCAGAAATGCTGGAAATCACAGTTATTGGGGCCACATAGACTCCAGGCCTGCCTAGGACAGCTCGAGCTGACAGAGAGCGGAGATCAGAGAACAGTTAGCAGTCTGTGGCAGTTCAGACATGTGAGAGGGCTTTCCTGTTTCTGAAGAGGAGGAAAATTAATGTCTGTAGAGAGGTAATGCTCAAACTCAAGTGAACGTTTAACAATGGGGGATGGAGAACACATGGAAACAGGAGACAGAACACAGCCCAGTTGGTGAATTTAGAGAGCAGGAGCAGAGCACTGGGACAGAAATAAGGGGACTCAGAGGGGCCCTTGCACGCAGAGAAGTCAATCACCCAAGCCACTGTTGTGGTAGTGTTTTTGAAAGCTTGGGATCCATGGAATCATTACATTAATCAAAGTGTATGGCTAAACAGAAAATTGCATCCGTCCCAGATAGGACTAAAGCAGTTGTTTTTCCTAGTTTTGTGCTCCACAATCCCCGTTTATTCCACCAGGATCAGAATTCACCATGTAAAGAACTTCACTTGATCACTTGACATCCTGTTATTCATCAATTTTCTTGGCGGGCACCAGTAACATTTGTATTTGACCCTATCACGTGCCAGTGTAGCCCAGTAGCATATGCTTGCACAGAAATACAAAGAGCCTCGGGGCGGAGTGATAGTCCAGTGGGTCAGGCATTTGCCTTGCATGCAGCCAACCCGGGTTCAATCCATGGCATCCCATATGGTCCCCTGAGCACCGCCAGGAGTAATTCCTGAGTGCAGAGCCAGAAGTAACCCCCTGATCATTGCCAGGTGTGACCCAAAAAGAAAAAAAAAAGGGGGAATAAAAAGAGCCACAAATCATTCACTCAGGTTCTTGACAAAGTCTGACCATCTTGTAGGTGGGCGGCCACGTGAACTTTTAACATACCATGGGATCCAGTCATAATGGCTCTAGTCCAGCGGTCATATCCAACTTCGCATTATATGTCCAGCCCATCTGACTTTTTGATGCCTTGGCAAAAAGACAGTGTTCCTGACTCTGGAATCTTTGTCGGAGGTCAGAACTCCGGATTCCCTTCTCTCACTTGAGTGAGGCTTGATATTCCAAGCCTAGCTCTTTCGATTCCTCTTTGGGAGATCCGATTAGCATTTTCATCCTGCTTTCATAGGGTCCAGGTCTTTGAGGCATATGTTAATGCAGGGAGAATGGTGGAGTCGAAAAGATGTGCCCAGAGCCTGAGGTTCTTTGTCATTTTAGCTATTTCTTCCATGACTTTGAAGGCATTCCATGCTGCTCTCTTCCTCCTGTGCAGCTTAGGTTTTAGGTCATTCATCATGTTGACTTCTCAACTTAGGTACATATAACTGCTGCATTCAGAGATGTCTGTTCCATTGAGAGTGAATGGAACCTCTGGAACTAGTTCATTTTTCATAAACATAGTTAACTTTAGATTCAGCTGTAGACCTATCTTTCCACATTCTTGGTCGAAGTCAGCCAGCATTTGTGCCACTTGGCTAATGTTTGGTGTTATTAGAGCGATGTCATCAGCAAAGCGAAGGTGGCGTAGTTGCCGACCGTCTATCTTCACTCCCATTCTTTCCCATTCTAATTGTCACATGATGTTCTCGAGGGTGCCGCTGAAGAGTTTCAGTGAAATGTTATCATCCCGCCAAATCCCTCTTTTGACATCAATGACCACTTCCTTGTAGAATGGAATGGTGAGATCCTGGTGGTGAATACATAATACATCTCACAAAGGATCTGATGTATTGGGTTTGATGTATTGCCCCTGTTTGGGTTCTATGACTGCTTCGGTCTCAACAGAATCAAAGGCTTTCTTTAAATCAGTGAACGTGAGACAGAGCAGCATCTTGGGCCCCATGGCCTAGAATGGAAAGAACAGGGGTGAAAGACTATCTGAGTTCATCATGTCCACCAAGACCATTCATGGGAACTCAAAGTCCCAGAAGACTGAATTGAAATGTTGGGCATGGGAATCTTCTGGTGGACAGTTCCACAATGATATTGACTACACCTTATTCAATCAACGGTTTTGCCTGACTGATGTCGCTGTCATCCCAAAATTCCAAACAGGATCGGACCATCATCTCCTTCATGCACAATTCTACTTCACGCAACAGGGAGAAAAGGCTGTAATGTTTAAGAAGAGAACTCCCAGAAAATTCCCAGACCACCAACTGGGAACTCTTTGGCATTATTGCAGCAACATGGGAAGATACCATCTTTGATGACATCGATGAAGAATACAACCGACTGGTTCAGCACCGCCATAATTGTGCAAAGAATGCGGAGAGAGAGAAAGCCACTAAAGGACGCCTGTCTTCAAAAACTCTCGAGCTCATTCACCAACGTGGCAAGGCGGGAGCCTCAGGTGACCAAATGCTAATGTCCAAGCTTGCAAAGCAGTGCCGAGAAGCGATAAAGGAAGACCTCAAAGAGAGTTGACATAGTCATTATATATATATATATATATGTATATATATATATATGTATATATATATATTTCCAAATAATGTATATGTGGCCTCCAAAGTGGTGTTCAGGAGCAAGGGGGGGGGGGGTGGGGGTGAACCACTGGCAACAGAAATGCAATGAGTTCCAACTCCTTAGTGCTGAGGCCTGAATGTCTTGGTCTTCTCAGATTCTGTGGTGTTAGAAATACTCTGGATCAGTCTTTCTGTGCTTAAAAAACTCCAGGAATTATCTAGTTGTATAGGAGGCTAGAGCAGGTAGTAGGTGGGGATGCTGTCATTGGTGTGGGGATCAAACCAAGGTCAGACACATATTCCCTAATTACCATACTATAGACTGACTTCTTCACACATATCTTAGCTATTTGCACATTCTTATCTGAAATAATTTTCATACATATACACACATATATAATTGTTATCTACCATTGTTATTTATTCACTGTCTTTAGATGTGTAGGAAGAGAGAGATTAAGAACATATGGTTAGTGATTTAAGGTTTGTATGAAACAAGATTCTCAAATTTATTGAAATTTGCTCAAATTTATTTATCACAAATTGGGAGTTCACACCTTTCTACACTCAGGAATCACTCTGGGCAGTGCTCAGAGTAGTAGCAGGGTTCAAACTCGGTCAGCCTTGTGCAGGTAAAGAAATTTTCCCATGGAATTACCACTTGAATCCCTTATTCAACCGCAAGGATTGATCACACTTGTGAAACTGTGATAATACTATTTTTAGGGTCATTATGAAGATCTTACTATTATTCATAACTATTAAATATGTAGCATGTTACTTAGCAGGCTCTAAAAAATATTCTATAACTAAAAGCCCCTTTCATTTGATACTTACTAATGTAGTTTATTAGACAAAAGTCAATAACTATTTGATCTGTTATTAGAAGTTTTTAATATTGAATAAAGCAAACTTGGCACTTCTGATAATATGAAATCTGTATTCTTCTATGACATGCAGTTATAGTTGAAAGCTAACTATTAAAATGAGAACACTCTGAAGATTCACTTAATACCTTGATAATTGCAAGTTGGATGCTTTCCTAAAAAATCCCTCTTGAAATATTGTCTGTCATGTCTCCTTCTCCTCT
This sequence comes from Cryptotis parvus, assembly GCA_021461705.1. Classification (NCBI taxonomy): domain Eukaryota; kingdom Metazoa; phylum Chordata; class Mammalia; order Eulipotyphla; family Soricidae; genus Cryptotis; species Cryptotis parvus. The sequence continues at coordinate 12,340 of JAJIBD010025830.1, read as the reverse complement.
TTTACCCTCTTCTGAAAGCCCAGGCATAATTCTGCCTTGCACAGTTAGGCACATATTTTAGTACAATCAAGTTTCTGTGGAGTAACAGACAATGGTAGTTCCCTGGGTGAGGGTTTCCAATTAATTTCCGGGAACAGCAGCTGCCGGCTGTCCATCACTGCCTGGCACTCTCTTCTGTCATGTCCAGGAACAACAATGCCAGATCTCTGCAAGGGGGCCGCCTGCCAGACCCTACACATCTGAACGGTGGATTCTACACAGACTTTCACCCCTTTGTTTCTGTGTGATCATTGAGTCGCCAGTTACTGGGTTTTCTGCTATAGTTCCTTCCTCACAACTTGGTTGGCTATAACAAAAATTTGCATTTTAGGGGCCCAGTTTGTCATATCCTGCCATGCTCAGCTTACTCCTGGCTCCGTGCTCAGAGATCTCTCCTGGTGGAGCTCAGGGACCCCGTGGGGTGCCAGGGTTTGAATTCAGTTCAGCCGTGTTCAAGGCAAATGCCCTACCTACTATACTATCCCTCCAGCCCAAATTTTGTACTTTTTAATTTCACCATAAAATTGAAAAAAAAAAAAAACAATTTGTGAGCCAGAGACCGGCCTTACAAAGGGTAAGACACAGGCCTTGCGTGCCACCAACTCAGGGTTCATCCCTGACACTGATGTTCCCCACGCCTCGTCGGAAGTGGGGCTGTGAGCACAGAGACAGGAATGAGCCCTGAGCACTTGTGGGTGTGACCCAAGAATCAAAATGGGAAAATAAAGCAATAAACCATTGCTCTGACTTACCCTTCTTTTCTTTTTTTTTTTTTTGGTTTGTTTTGGGTCACACCTGGCAAAGCTCAAGGGTTATTCCTGTACTCTAGGAAATATTCCTGACAGTGCTCAGGGGATCATATGGGATGCAGGGATTAATTCCTGATCAACTGGGTGTAAGGCAAAAACCCTTCTCACTGAACTATAACTAAGATGTCCAACTCATCCTTCTAATGGACTATGGTTCTTATCTCTGTCAAGCTTATTATTATTATTATTATTTTGTGTGGAGAATATGAGCCATTCCTGACAATCACAGTCTTCCCGTTCATCATCGATTTGCTAGAGCGGGCCCCAGTAACATCTCCATATGTCCTGTCTCATGCTAGTAGAGACCAAGTGCATCTGCTTGCTCCAGGAACATAAAGAGCCTCAATACATTCCGGAATGAGGTCTATAATTGTTACTGGTATTTGGCATATCAAATACAACACCGGTAGCTTGCCAGGCTGTGCCGTGCAGGTAGCATACTCTTGTAGTCATCTCTAAGTCCAGCATTTATTGATGAACCACGCGGCCGCTTGCGGCAGCGAGCTGGGCTGTGATAGGCTGGTCTGCTGGGTGGAGTTCTCACGAGAGAAGTCCGGATTTGGAAAATGGAGGCCCTCATGGAGTGGCGGGTCATCTGGCTTGTTGCAAGGCTCTGCTGAGGTGGCGGGCCAGGGCTAGAACCCGCCATCCCTCCTGGGCTCCTCGTGAGTGGCTGGGCACAGGGAGAGCAAGTAGCAGCTCTGCCCCATGTCTGTGAGTATTCACGCTGGGCTATGATTCCTGACAATGCTCAGTGTTGACTCCTGTCTCGGCACTCAGGGATCACTTCTGTAGGTGGTCAGGGATCTACATGCAGGGATGGAATAGAACTCTGGGTTGGCTGTTTACAAGGCAAAAGCCTCACCCACTATAAACAGCCACAAATCTGTTGACCTCTTATGCCCCCTATAGTCCAGTCTAGAGCGTTATAAACCTTACGGCTTTCTGTGTTCTTGTATTTGTTCAGCTGCTGTGGCTAAACTTCGAACTCTTCTATGCTTCTTTTGAAACAACTAAGGCAAGTTCTGCATACGGCTCATCTTTCCAAATGATGAAAGCACCTTCAAAGTGATCAGAGTAACTGTTTTCTACATTTCCCATTTTGAATCTATGAAATTGGAGAACTCATACCCCACAGCATAGCAGATAGAAACATTTTAAATAGTCAAAATTTACTCAAAATTCAGCTCCTTCTTCTCTATATTACCTTACTAGGTATACGCACCTCTCCAAGTCCCAATTTTGTCATTAGTTTACAGGGATCATAGTATTACCAACCCCTTAGTGTTTTCTGAAGATGGAAAGGAGGAACAATACTTGTCATGTGTGCTGCACATTTATGCATATCCAGACAAAGGGCCCAGGCATGTTCTCCATCGTCTTGTTAGGATTCACTTAGAAAAGACATAGGGAGACAACCTCTCCTTAAAGGATTCCAATGGTTCTTCAGAGTCGGAGAGCCCGAAACAGGCATACAGCCTCCACTTGCCCAGGACACACATTTGTCACAGGCCTGGAGGCTGCTAAAGACACACAGAGGTTTCTTTCACTGCATGCCCAGTGCTGGCACTGCTCCTGAGACTGGAGGCTCTGCTGGCTACAGAGTGAGAGTGATGCATACGGGATCTCTTTAGTGGGGAAGAGCGGCTGAGATTCACGTACATCAACACACTGATGGGAGTCAGGAGTATGAGTAAAGCAATTATGAATGGGGTGTGCTGACTGCTGAAAGGAAAATGGATATGTCCAGACTTATGGTGTTTAAATATTCTCCAAGTAAATGACAAAGTCTCCGGAAACAATCTCAACCCTTTCTTTAAAATGGCTAAATCAGAGTGAGCAGAGAATGTGAACATCGACTACTCTTAGGAAATAGAAACTGAATAGTGAGTGGATGAAGACACAGAATCCATCCTCAGGTAGACATTTTATTTAGCCGAACAATAATGCAGACCAGATGGCAGACACACTGCTCTGGGCTGATTTCAGGAAATGATGTGTTTCCTCCAGGCCAGAGTAGCATTGGGAGAGATAATAGCTGAAACCTTTTGAATTAGTCTTGAACATAGGAGGATCAGGATAATTTCTATTACTGCCTATTGTATAAAATTTTTATATTATATCAAGAGCTTTTTTACAAAGCAAATAAAAGCATAGCATATGGCTGTAGACAGTTCTTTATATTGAATGTGGTAGAGTTTCTTTTTTTAATTTAAGTTTTTATTTCTTTTTTAATTGAATCACAGTGAGATACACAATTACAAAGTAGCTCATGATTGGGTTTCAGTCATATAATATCCCAACATCTGTCCCTTCACCAGTGTACATTTCCCATCATCAATGTCCCCAGTTTTTCACAAATGCCTCTGAGGCTGGCATTTCTTTATTCTTCCTTCTCTTTTCTTCTTCCTCTTCCTCTTCTTCCTCTTCCCTTCTTCCTCCCTCCTCCTTCTTCTTCTTCTTCTTCTTCTTCTTCTTCTTCTTCTTCTTCTTCTTCTTCTCCTTCTTCTCCTTCATTTTCTTCTTCTTCTTCCCTCTTCCTCTTCTTCTTTCTCTTCTTTCTTCTTCTCCTCCTTCTCCTCCTCCTCCTTCTTCTTCTTTTTGTCCTCCTCCTCTTCCTTCTCTTCCTCCTCCTCTTCCTCCTCTTCTTCCTCCTCCTCCCTTCTCTTTCTCCTGTTCCTCTTCCTCTTATTCCTATTCATTTTCTTTTCTTCCTCTTCCTATTCTTCCATCTCTTTCTCCTCTTCCTCCTCCCTCATCCTCCTCATCCTTTTCCTCCTTCTCAACTTCCTCCTTTTCTTCTTATCCATCTCCTTCTCCTCTTTCCTTCTCTTCCCTCACCTCCTCCTCTACCTCTTCCACATCTCCTCTCTCTCTCTCTCTGGGCATTATGGTTTTCTTTAAATTTGTTTTTCTTTTTAGATCACACTTAGCAGTGCTCAGGGCTTACTCCTGACTCTATAGTCAGGACTTTCTCCTGGTGGTGCCTAGGGAACCATATGTGATACTGGGGATAGAACCCGGTTGGCCATGTGCAATGCCCTACCTGCTTTTCTATTGCTCCTGCCCCATATTATGGTTTTCAAAAGAGTTCACATGATCACTTGACATCCCGTTATTCTTAAAGGTAGGTAAAGGTAGGTATAGCTATAAGTCTTTAGCAGTTAATATGACACAAATATAAAACATGATAACATAACAGTACTGAAAGTTGTCAGGGAAATCATCCAAAGGGCTAGCATGTAGGCTTTTCATGTTGTTTGGTACATAACAACATGCCTCTTGAGCAGTTCCAGGAGTGATCCTGTCACACTAAATTGGAAATAATCACTGAACACTGAGGATTTAGGGTCCCAAATAGAAAGAAAACAAAAGTATTGAAAGGCACGTAATGGAAAATTCAGTGCTATCAAATGTTAACCAAAATAACGTTTCAAAATATGTATCGATTTAGATTTTACCTCACTTATGTTAAAATTAATGTTGTAGTTAAGCATATATTAAATTAAAATTCTAAATTTTATGAAAATCATTTTTCAACATCACTGTATCACTGTCTTCCCGTTCATCATCGATTTGCTCAAGCGGGCACCAGTAACATCTCCATATGACCTGTCTCATGCAAGTAGAGCCCAAGGGCACCTGCTTGCTCCAGGAACATGAAGAGCCTCAAACCATTCCATCAGGTCATGGGAATGAGGTCTATAATTGTTACTGGTATCTGGCATATCAAATACGACACGGGTAGCTTGCCAGGCTCTGCCGTGCAGGTAGCATACTCTTGTAGTCATCTCAAAATCCAGCATTTATTGATGAACCGCGGCAGCAGCAAGCGCAAGCCAGGCTGTGATAGGCTGGTCTGCTGGGTGGATTTCTGATGAGGGGGAAGTCCGGATGTGGAAAATGGAAGTCCTCATGGAAGGGGGTCGTCTGGCTTGTTGTGAGCCTCTGCTGGGGTGGCGGGCCAGGGCTAGAATCTGCCATCCCTCCTGGGCACCTCCTGAGCAGCTGGGCACAGTGAGAGCCAGTTGCAGCTCTGCCCCATGTCTGTGAGTCTCTGGATCAGCTTACCTGGGCCGGATTTAAAAAAAGACTGCTGCAGGGTAGATCTCGATGAGCCAGGCTGTGATAGGCTGCTCTGTTGGGTGGAGTTCTGACAAGGGGAAGTCGGATGTGGAAAATGGAGGCCCCTCATGGAGTGGGGGTCGTCTGGCTAGTTGTGAGGCTCTGCTGGGGTGGCGGGCCAGGGCTAGAATCTGCCATCCCTCCCAGGCACCTCATGAGTGGCTGGCTGGACACAGGGAGAGCCAGTAGCTGCTCTTCCCCATGTGCTATTGCTCTGGCCCCCAGAAAGTCCTAAGCTATCATCTATGGCTCCATTATTTTGACTAGGATATGTCTTGAGTCTTTTCTGGGGTTTCTGCTGGTACCCTCAGGCTTCTTAAATCTGGATATCTGCATCCTTTAACTCTGGGAAATTTTCAGCAGGATGTATTTAACTGTTCCTATTTCTTGTGGTTGCCTTTCTGTCCCTCTGGGACTCTGTATTTCTTATGTTTTTCCTCTGGATTCATCCCAATGTTCTCTGTTCTACTGCTGCCCATTTTTCGGTCTTTTCCATCTTGTTTGTTTCCCTGAGAGCTTTCTGCAGCTCCCTCATTCTCACTGATTCTATCTCCACTGCTGTCATCCTGCTGTTGAGAGCCCTATTTACAATTTTCATTTCATCTACTGAGTATTTTTTTTTTTGCTTTTGGATCCACCAGTGATGATCAGGGGTTGTTCCTGGCTCTGCACTCAGGAGTTACTCCTGGTGGTGCTCGGGACCATATGGGATGCCGAGGATCGAACCCAGGCCAGCATGGGCCGCTGCTCAAGGCAAATGCCCTACCCTCTGGGCTATAGCCCGGCCTCTCATCTACTGAGTTTTTAATTGTGATATTTCTTTTTCAGAGCTCGCATTTCTGCTCTCATTTCCTCCTGTAATTTATTGACTTCCCATTTCCACTTATTCATTTATGTCCTCCTGTATTTTATTGACATCCGTTCCATTTTTTCATTGAGCTCAAAAAAAATTCACCATCCCTGAATTTTGTCGAGAGATTATGATGTAGGAAATCCTTGGTGTTGTCGGGGCTCTTTTTTTCTTCCAACTTCGAGGAGGGAATCTCGTTGTATCCCCGTAATGCTGTTAGTCTGAGTGGAATCTTGGGTACTGCTACTCTCCACCCAGATGGGTCTCTGTAAAGGTCGGTTTTCTATGCTTTAGGGGTTTTTTGTCAACATTGTTCAAGATGTTAAGGTCCAAAGTGTTGATTCAATGCAATATGGAGAGGAGGATTAACTTGTGGTTGCAGCATGAAGCCCCAACCCCATGGGTCCTACCTGAACAGGGGGTGCGCCGTGGCGGATCAAGGTCTTGGTGCAGTCTGTGTTCCCCCCACTTAGGCTGATGGGTATTGTAGTCCCTGGTTTCTGTCCCTGAAACTTTGAGGGCGCTTGGATGGATCCCTTTTGTCAGTGCAAGTGGGAAGCTGTCAATAGTTAAAATTTTTGATGTGAAATAATAAGAGCTATAACTTCTGAAATTATGGTTGTTTTTCATTGTAATTAACATCACCATATTCATGGTTGTTTATCTTGAATATATTTTGTTTCATTTAGCCAATTAGAACCAGGGTGGAAAAAATTAAAGTAAAAAAAAAATCCATGTTTATCTATAGAGGAAACACAGGGAGAACTTTACTATCATATTGACTCTGAGACATCTGTAATGAGTCATTATCATTGGCCAAGCAAACAGAAGCAAAATAATTGCATGGGATGTCATCAAATTAATAAGATTCTTCACTGCATAGGAGATTATAAATATGATAAAAACATCCTTATCATCTGGAAGACAATATTTATTCACTACTTATCTAAGAAAGACCCATGTAACTTTTGAAATGCAGCAATAAAAAATTAAATATTGGATTCTGGAATTCAACTGACAGTTCCCCAAAGAAGACATACAGAATCCCAATAGGTATATGAAAAAGTGAACTTCATCGTTTATCATCAAGGGAATTCAAATCAAAAGAACAATGAATATTACCCACATAAATGAAATTCACACATATCAAAATGATAAGACACAACCAATGCTGGTGTGAACACAGAAAAAGGAATTCTAATTCACTTGTTAACAGGATTATTGGCATTTAGCATCTATGAAAATAGAATGAACACTTCTCCGAAATTAATATTATATATAAATAACCTTTAAGATATTAAGAATTGAGTTTCCATATGACATAGTAATTTCACATCTGGAATCTACCCCATAATCCAAAAATGCAATTTTAAAAAGGATATTTGCACTCCTATATCCATATCTGTGCCATTCACAGTAGCCAAGATTTGGGAACAACCCAGCTCTCTAAGTGTAGCGGAGTCAATAAATAAGCAGGTATATACACAATGGAGTACTACTCAGTTCTTATAAAAAGATGAACTTATGCAAGTCACTGATATGTGAATGGAACTATAGATCATCATGCTGGGTGAACTCAGTCAGAGGGAGAGGAATAAATGCAGAGAAATCTCTCATACATTGAATATAAATAACATCATAAAAGAGTAACAAATAGAACAAATAGAGAGAGGTTGGAGGGTCCTTGAGATATTGGTAGAACAATGATACTGACATTCTAATTGTGTGTTCGAACATTGTATGCCTGAAACTAATATTAGCAGTACTCAGATCATTGTGCTTTAAAAAAATATAGGTAACAGAAGTCATGTTTAATACAAACCAAAATATTTTCATGGACAGAAATTGTAACTCATTACAGCGAGGCTATCTGTCCTGTATGACTGTGACTGCAGAGACTAAGTTTTGGTCACCAAATGTTTTTCTGTGAAAATATAATTAAAGAACAAAACAAGGTGTAGAAAGAAATTTAGGGACTTACGAAAGCAAAATTGTACCACCGTATGCTTGCTACCCCCCCATCCCCGGATATAGAAATGTCATTCTGAAGGACAAGTCATGTCTGCATGGCTGGGCAATTGTTTTCAGTGAAGGGAATTAACTAAGGAAATAAATATTCATAAAAAACTTGGTCTAGTTTAGGACAAGCTGCGCAGTGCAGGGTTGCTACGAGTCTTGGAATTATAGTCTTGCTCATACATCAACTATATCATTAACAGCTGCTTATGCAACTAAGGTGTGTGAGATCATAAGAATTTTGACCTACAGTGGCTTTCCTATATACATATAACAAAAGAGAATAAAGGAATATTAAGGAAACAATTCCATTCACAATTGTGCCACAGAAAATCAAATACCTAGGAATCAACTTACCCAAGTGTGTAAAGAACCTGTACAAAGAAAACTACAAGACACTGCTCCAAGAGATAAAAGAGGACTCAAGGAAATGGAAACACATTCCCTGCTCATGGATGGGGAGAATCAACATTGTCAAAATGGTAATACTTCCTAGAGCTCTGTACAGATTCAATGCAGTCCCTATAAGGATACCCATGACATTCTTCAAAGAAATTGACCAAACATTCCTGAAATTTGTATGGAACAATAAGCCCCCAAGGATAGCTAAAGCAATCCTCGGGAAAAAGAAGATGGGAGGCATCACCTTTCGGAACTTCAAACTGTACTATAAGGCAGTGGTAATTAAAACAGGTGGAGGTGAAGGAATAGGAGGAGAGGCCCAAATCCCTGCTCCAAGTCCGGCCAGTGTGGCCCCTTCCCTGCACATGTGAGCGAACCCTTGAAGCTATATTGGACTTGGCCAGGGACCAAGCCCTGGCCGAGCCCTTACCACCACTGGAGGTCCATAGGTTGCTTCCACGTGGGGCCAAGCAGTGAAGCTGTGGGTCTGGAGTGGTTGGGTCTGGATCATCTCTCTTCCGGGGTTGCTGAAGGAGCTGGAACGAAAATAAGAACTTGTAAAAGATCACCCATTTTATAACATAGAACACTTTCTCTTAACATTGGGTAATTTTTCATAACTCTTTTTTCTCTTGCGTTATTTCCTCTTTGTAGTCTTATTATCACAGAAACAGAATTAACCCCACAGACATAATGTTCTTTGCTGGGTAAACAATCTCCAAATGATCCCATTGTCAGTTGCCTATAGGCACTAGGTTTTAGTCGTATAAAGATATTGTTGTTGGTTTCCCAGTATTTGACCAGCAGGATAAAATTTTAGAATAGTATATTATTTTGACCACCCCCAAGTATCAAATTATTTATGTTATTTAGCAGAGACAGCATAAGAATGTTCTGTTTCTGGGAGTCAGAGATAGTACAATGAGTAGGGCGCTAGTCTTGTGCCCACTGACAAATTTTCTGCCCCTGGCACCTGATACGGTCCCCTGACCTCTGCCAGGAAAAATCCCTGAGTGCAGAGCCAGGAGTAAACCCTGAGCATTACCAGGTGTGGAGCCCAAACAAACACAATGAAAAAAAATTCTGTCTAATCTCTTAGGCACTTATATCTCTTTTGGAAATAAAATGGATAGTATCCTCTGAGTGCCAAAGCTTTCCTCAAAAATCAAGAGACTCATTTAAATAACTTGAGCTTTAGTATTCACTGTTGTAATATACACTCTAATGATAAATTATTGGTTAAACTTATTCATTACATTTGAAAATTATGTGTGCATTTCTTTATTCTTTCCTCTCACTCCTCTCCCCATCTTTCTTTTTTATCTTTTTCTCTTTCTTGTTCCCCTTTCCACATTTCTGTCTGACTGTCTCTGTATCTTTCTTAACACAGCCAGTGAATGTTGCCTATTTTCTCTTGTAGTTTTATTCCAAGAACCTGAAGACACCATCTTTTGGATTAGGATGTTAAGCACTGATTTCTAGCTTTATTTTCATATTAACTATAATACTAATATATTGCTATCTGCTTATCCTCATAAATTAACCCAAGAATTTAGCATTGGTGTTATCTTCTTATAACCTGAAAATTAGCTGTGGATGCAAATACTAATGTTCTTGGGTATTTGCACTCACTCAGCCCTAGAATAAATTGTTACATGCTTAGTTTTACACACAGTGCCGTATTCAATAGGGCGTATTCTGATGTATTTCGCTATAGCCCCTCAGGTATAGCTTAGAAAGACAAAAAGATTGTGGAATAGAACATTATCTGTATTTGTGATCCTGTGAAAAGCACAAGGATTATCTATTACTCCTGCCAAAAATAATTGTTGGGTATGTTGTTAAGGATTTTCTTGCATCACTTCATTAATTAGCAATTTTATTGTATCAAATGAGTTCAACTCCTCTAACGTATTCCAGATGGACCATTAGGCTCTTCAATTCCAGTTAATTTTATACTTTATCTTGAGAAGGAATTATAAGAGAAAGATTTCTGGAGGAAATTACCTGTGTGAAATTCAGTGTATAAACAATCAAAAGAGAACAAAATGATAGACGTGGCAAACTGTGACATGTGCATGCATGTTTTCCCATGAGACCCACACGCTTAATGCTTCAGGTCTTGCTATCTTATGAAATTGGTCCACACAGAGCTGGGAGGAGCTTATCGGCTTGCTTTCCATGCCACTTGTTAAAGAGCAGCATCTGAATAAGTACTGCTTGAGGTGGTGATTACGAAAATAGGGAAAATTGCTTTATTCTCCCCATGTTTGCCCTAGCACAAATTGTTCTTTTTCTTTTCTAAATATAGACTTTCTACTTCATCTTATAATGTCTTTGTGAGATCCCAAGGCTAAACCCAAATTTCTAACCATGCATTCATTATCAACAGGAAAAGTCCCTTTTTTCCAAAGTGGGGTTGAGTCCAGAGAACTGAGCCCCCTGCATTCGGGTTAAGGATGGCTCTTCTGAGAGGGTTTTGATACACCTGCCCAGGTTGTCAGTACAGGCCTTCCCAAAACATGGTATTCAAGGATGACTCCTGCCAGTGTTCACGTGGGGTGCCAAGGATTGACTCCAGGTCAGCGTAGTGAAAACAAATGTCTTATATTTTATACTGACTCTCCACCCCTGCCATGAGAATTACTTTGAGCTAAGTTAGTTGAGGTCCTGTAGTCTAAAAGACATATTTACTACTGTATCACTGTATCATTGTCTTCCTGTTGTTCATCTATTTGCTCGAGGTGAAGCAGGCAAAAGTAACATCTCCATACATCCTTTCACAAGCAAGTATAGCCCAAGGGCATCTGCTTGCTCCAGGGACAGGAAGAGCCTCAAAGCATTCTTCAGGTCAAGGAATTGAGGTCCATAATTGTTACTAGTTTTTTTTTGTTTTTTTTAAAAATTTTTTATTATACCACCGTGAAACATACAATTACAAAGGTGTTCATAATTGGTTCTTGGTAGTACAGTATTCCAGCACCCATCCCTCCACCAGTGCCCCATTTCCACCACCAATGTACCTCACCCCCTCCTGCCCACCCCCAGGCAGCCTCAATAGCAGGTACCCCAGTATCCTCTCTTTCTCTCTCTGTCTCTCTCTCTGTCTCTGCATCTCTCTCCCTCCTTTACACATCGTGGCTAGCCCTGTAGATATTTAGCGTTTATCACTTAAGTCTCTTTGTTTATATACAATGGTGAGTTTTGATCTGCCATTACCATTTCCCACATTTAGTAAAACACTGGTATCTATTTATATCCTATTAATGAATGCAGTCATTCTATATCTGTCCTTTTCCTTCTGACTAATTTCACTCAGCATGATAGTCTCCATGTCCATCCATTTGAAGGTAAATTTCATAATTTCATCTTTTCTGACAGCTGCATAGTATTCCATAGTGTAGATGAACCACAGTTTCTTTAGCCAGTCCTCTGTTCTCGGGCATTTAGGTTGTTTTCAGATTCTAGCTATAGTGAACAGTGCAGGGATGAATAAAGAAGTACAGATAGTATTTCTGCTATGTGTTTTTCGGTCTCTCGGGTATATTCCCAGGAGTGCTATTGCTGGATCAAATGGGAGCCCATGTCTAGTTTTTGGAGGAATGCCCATACTGTTTTCCAAAAGGGCTCGACCAGCCGGCACTCCCACCAACAGTGGATGAGAGTCCTTTTTTTCCCCACATCCACACCAGCACTGGTTGTTCTTGCTGTTTTGGATGTGTGCCAGTCTCTGTGGTGTAAGGTGGTACCTCATTGTTGTCTTGATTTACATCTCCCTGATGATTAAAGATGGAGAGCACTTTTCATATGCCTTTTGGCCATTCGAATTTCTTCTATTTGGAAGCTTCTGTTCATTTCTTCTCCCCCATTTTTTGATGGGGTTGGCTGTTTTTTCTTGTGAAGGGCTACCAGTGCCTGATATATCCTGGATATTAACCCCTTGTCAGATGGGTATTGGGTGAATATCTTTTCCTACTCTGTGGATTGTCTTTGTATCTTGGCCACCGTTTCTTTTGAGGTGCAGAAGCTTTTCAATTTTATATAATCCCATTTGTTTATCTTTGCTTCCATTTGCTTGGTCAGTGGTGTGTCTTCTTCA